>QLSR01000284.1:274927-292918 GCA_031780015.1 Citrullus colocynthis
TTTTTTTTTTTTTTTTTTTTTTTTTTTTTTTTTTTTTTTTTTAATTTAAGTTTTTAAAACCTTTGTGATTTTTGTTTGTGTCTTGGTCTCTTGATGATTATCCCTCAGGTATGAAAACGATAAATATAAAGTATGTAGATGCATTAAAAACTATTTTAATAGAAAGGTAGGTCACAAATTGGAGAATCACAACCTAAGGGACCTACCATATAATTGACTTAAAAGTTGTTTAGGAGTTTTCTAATAATATTTATTCTCAATAAATATCATATAACTTAAGATGTATAGTTTGATATTGGATGATATAAGAGCATGTTGTTTAATTTGCAATAATTGTCAATTATAATACGGTAAGAGATGCTTATGTTGGAAAGACCATTTTTTTTTTTAATTTCTAACAGTTATGGTTGAACTCTCACCTTTTGAAGCTTTTGAGATGATAATTGATATTTTATTAATTGGATCATTGTTGAATTGTTGTATGTTGGTTTACTGCATTCTTTTTTTTTTTTTTTTTTAAGATTAAAATATTACTTGTCTAAAAATATAAGAGTACTGTACATGATTTTTAGGATAGTGAATATAATGTAGCTTTCGAACTTATTGTGATAGTTTAACTATGTTGCTGGATCTATTTTTAATTTTTTTCCCCCAATGTAGGGTTTGAATTAATATATGTATATATTTTCAAATGTAGTGCTACAAAAAGTGGCTACTAAAAAATTGTTTGTCCTTGTTGTTTTCGCTGGCTGTCACCTATTTTGCTAGAAGCATACTATATACAGGGCATAGCCCAATTTAAAAATGGCAAATGAAAACACACGTTGTTGTTGATTCACGGATCCCTATCCTTGAATCTTGCATTAATATCAGATTTAGTAAGTTACTAGCTTTTATAATATCTATCCATTTTGGATAATACATGTAGATTTGGGTTAGATTATTGACCGGCAAATTTTGGCCATTTATTACAAACTTAAGTTGTAGTACAGATCTTTAGCTGTCATGTTTGAAATTTAAGGCTCTTTCTCGTCGAGCTTTAATGACGACTCAAAATCATAGTAATAACTTTTGGTTTCACGTGTGGTCTATGAGATGTCTAATATGCCAATTTACTTTAGTAACTTGTCGTGTAAAAATGTATATAGATGGGTAGAACCAAAGACCATTTTTGTCCTTAGCTTTACATCATTATTCATATGTAATTTCTTACTTGTTTCCATCTTATACAACTAGTAGGTGAGAATTTCATCTATTTTCTGGTTTTTGTCGCTGTGTTAAAAACATATTCACGGAGATAAGTTTAGATATTCATGAATTAACATTGTCATAGTAGAGATGACTCCTAAAGAGGATAAGAATATTATTTACTTTTTCTTGTATAATCTTCTTAGTGAGAAATTAGGAACTTTCTCATGTACCTTTATTTCATCCTCCTTGGTCAAATAAAATATATGATAGACTCTAGATGCTCACAAAGTTATGGTTATAAAGATGTTTTTTTCTGTATGGCCAATGTATATTTTCGAAACGGAGGAAGTCAAACTCTTGAAATCTCTACACTCATTATTGGTCTTCATTGTGTGATTAAACTTTGTTAACTCTTGTGGTTTAAGCTAGTTAGGTAGTGTTAAGTTTCTTGAATATGTTATTTAGTGCTTTGAATGACTAAGCAAAAAGATTTTGCTAGGGTGCTATGTATGAACTCTCTAATTCTTACCTCCATATATTTATCTATATTTTGTACTCCGTTACTCTCAAGATAATAAAACAATTTAACCATGAACTAACACATAATCACATATGACCGTTAAGGAAGGAAGAGAGAGAATACACCATGTATATTCTTATTAAGTATGAAATTCCTTCAAAATATAATATGTGTATGAATGCCCTCAATGTCACGTGGCTAAGTAATTAGATTAACTAATCACAATTAATTACAAATCCTAATATATTTGTGTGTCAATTTTCTTGTTTGATTATATTTACTTGTCAGCTGTTTTTGTGGCAGGGAGAAAAAAGAGCCCTCAAGATATTTATGTGTGTCATTTTTCTTGTTTGATTATTTGTTTGTCAATTATTTTGGTCAGAACAAACTAATTTAAAAAAAAAAAAGAAAAAAACCTTTGAAATTGATTTAATCAAAATGAAGCACAATCTTAAAATATTCAAAACAGCAAAAGAAGCATTTATTGAGTTAAAATTTATTTGAGTAGAGTAGGCAATCAAACTTCAAGACTTTAAAGAGATGTTTGATTTTTTTTTTAATTAAAAAAAAAAGTTGATATAGATGGTACAAGGAAAGGAAAAAAAAAAAAAAAAAGGAAAAGAAAAAAATTATATAAAAAAAAAAAAAAAAGGAAAAGAAAAAAATTATATAAAAAAAAAAAAAAAAGGAAAAGAAAAAAATTATATAAAAAAAAAAAAAAAAGGAAAAGAAAAAAATTATATAAAAAAAAAAAAAAAAGGAAAAGAAAAAAATTATATAAAAAAAAAAAAAAAAGGAAAAGAAAAAAATTATATAAAAAAAAAAAAAAAAGGAAAAGAAAAAAATTATATAAAAAAAAAAAAAAAAGGAAAAGAAAAAAATTATATAAAAAAAAAAAAAAAAGGAAAAGAAAAAAATTATATAAAAAAAAAAAAAAAAGGAAAAGAAAAAAATTATATAAAAAAAAAAAAAAAAGGAAAAGAAAAAAATTATATAAAAAAAAAAAAAAAAGTTGATATAGATGGTACAAGGAAAGGAAAAAAAAAAAAAAAAGTAGAAGTGGATATGGAAATTATGATATAAATAAAGAAATAGTATAGATATTTAGTTTAGAATGGATTGATTAGTAGAAAAATAAAAAAGATGAGCGCGTGAAAGTGAGAGAGTAATAAAATAATGAATTAAAAATGATTAAAGAAAGTATTAGTAATGCCCCACTTTCCCTCCCTTTCAGTGACAAATAATTCATTCACTGTCGCTCTCCTACTTCCAAATTTTGGCAACATCCTCTTACACGAAACCCAAAACCATCAACAAAAACAGCCCCCTTTTTTTCTTTTTGTTCATTCATTTTTCTTTCCATCAATAATAGCCTTTAACTCATATGATTATTATTATTATTTTTTTATTATTTTATTTAATAGCTTCTATTTTGGGTTGAAGGTTCAAAATTTTTAACCTTGTGGCACTCCTCTCATTTTATGGAGTTAGTTGGCTTCAATATAACTCAATTAGTTAAGACATTTATGTCTTCAACTAACAAGTTAGATATTTGTATTTACCTACTCTATATTTTTTAACTTAAACAAAGCTCTAATGTTTAAATAATGGTCATTAACACAAGTATTTAAAGAAAAAAGACACCACATACAAAGTTTTGATATATATATCTAACACTTTAATAGAATTTATTAGAAACTTTCATAATTTAACCTCATATTGATTAAAATAAAAAGGACAAAAAATATACTTCTACTTCTATATTCATTCTCTTCTTAAATGTTTAATTGGAGCAAATTGGAAATTTGTTTAAATTATACTAGTTTGATTACTAATTACTAATTAACTGTCAAGATTTACGATCTTTATAAAAGAAAATTTGCCACTTGTGTCATTTTTGTTTAAAAAATTTAAACAATTGTGGACTCTATGTTTTATAATTGATTGGTATATGAGAATACTTTTGTAATAACTTTTTGAACTAGAACATGTACTTAATATTGTAACATCTATCTCAAATTAAAGTGTAATTGGATGAAATTTGAGAACTTAAAGTAAAAATTGAAGCAATTTAATAAGGTTAGGGTTAAAAAAAAAAAAAAAAAAAAAATACAAAGATACTCGATTTTTGTAACTCACAATAAAAAAGAGACGGCATTATGTTTATGTTGACCATAATGATTTTAACTTTAAATTTATTTAGATCTTTGTATTAAAATATTTATTTTATATAATTTTTAATATTCTATTTCATTATTTTTTTCCCCGAGGTACCCTCCCATAAATAACTCATATTCAAAGACACGGATTAAAATGCCGATAAAATGTCAAAAAGGGACATCATGTTGTTTTTAATCGATTTTCTAGCTTTTCCTTTAGAAAAATTATTAAGAAAAAAAAAGTAGAAAAGTTAAATATTTCAAAATCACAATCTTTGCTGACCGTATTGGAGTTAACGAGATTGAAAGTTATTTTTTATTTGGTGAGAATAATCGATGAGTTTAGAATATTAATTTACAGTTTAAATTCAATTTAAAATTATTATTATTATTATTTGTAAATGATGTTTAAATTTTAAAGATTCTATTGTTTTTCTTCGAAAAATAAAATATTCTGATTTGACGTGTATATTTAAAATATTCTTATAAACTTACCATCATTATATACTTGTTTTTTCTGTTAGAAAAGCAAAAGAATTTGAAGAAGTTGTGGTTGGTTAAAAGTGATTTAAATTTACATTTAATTAAAGAAAAACAAAAAGAGAGGGAAGTAAAAAAATTGTTAGATGGTGAATTACTAAATTTGGTGGTATGGTTTGAGTTTGTTTTTAATTTGAATTTCATAGCTTAAAATTTTCAATTTTGATTTACATAGTTTCAAGTTTGTTTTAATTTAATCCTTATAATTTTCTAAATTTAAATCACTTCTAGATGGTTAGCATAGAATTGACCTATGTTCACTTTGACTTAATCCCTATAATTTTTAAAGTTTTAAACTTATTTGTATAGTTTTATAAAAATAATAACTAAAAAGGAAACTCTTACCAACGTTTTATTGTCACCATATTGGTTATGTGGCACATATTTTCTATTTATATGGTTGCAATGTACTAGGATTAGGATCGAGAAGGGTTAATTTTGAATAAATAACACATAAAGAATAGTTATTTTTTTAGTTTGTCACATGTAATAATTTATGAATGTTTTTTTATTTATTTAAAAAAATATCTTAGGAACAATTTATGAGGTTGACAAAATTATAGAGACAAAACAAAAAGTTTTAAAACTATAGAGATGTAAGGTTCTCAGAGGAATACGTAAATGAACGGATACTAAATAGAAATGAGAGGAATCGCAAAATTGTTTCTAACATGTTTAAAAAAACAATTTAAAAGAATTATAGTCATTACCAATATTAACAAGTACATCTTCATCTTTAACTTCTAAATCAATCGTGTTTCACTCACCACAGCTCCTATACTAATCGACATAGTATAAAATTTTCCTAAGAATTATTTATAAGGCAAAGATAAAGCATACTAAGAGAACATGTACATTCACTTATAAAAATAGTTCTAACTCATAACTCTTATAAACACGACTCAAATTAAGTCTCGATTAAGATTCTAAATCCTTATTCGAATACAGGATTTTGAATTAAAACTAAACTATATGACTAATTAAAACTCTTAAAATCACGGAATAACAAATTGGAAAAAAAGAAAAAGAAGCATATACGTGTGTGTGTGATTCGTGTGAAAGGGAAGACATTATATTATAAATGATATATGGTTAGTTGTAGCAGCCGCATTTAGGCTTGGAAGGTGGCACACTTCCACACGTTTGCATAAATCAAATTATGCCACGTGTAGTCTCATGGGTCCCTTCCAAAAAGAGGGAAAAAAAAAAAAAAAAAAAACCACTAGATAGAATAATAGATGCATTCTTATGCTGGCCTTTGCCGATTCTATTTCTCTCCAATTTCCTATTCCACATTCTTTATATATATATTCATCATATAAACAAGATCCAATTTTTATTCATAATAATAATAACATAAAAAAAGACAATCTAGAGATAGAGAGAGAAGGAGTTGGGATTTTTAACAAACAAACGGTAGCTTTAACTTTTCCCCCTCTGTATTCAGCAACAAAGAAAATTGAGTGTTATTATTGTTTCTCTGTTAATAGAGGAGCTGTCCTCCTTGCCCTGTTTTTCTCGGATGTTGCCTATGTTGTTCTCCGGTACGTGATTCTTGTCGTCGTCCGCCGACATGGGTGCCTGTGTTTCCACGCCGGAGGGCTGCGTCGGAGGCAAATTTAAGAAGTCTTCTAAGAGGAAGAACCGCCGCAGGCGGAGGAAAGGTTCCAAAACCACGGTGTTCTCTGCTCTCTCCGATGGATCGCACCGCTCCGAGCCGATTGACCACTGCTCATTTTCCAATCCCACTTTCCAAGGTTTTTCTCTTTTATCCATCCATGTTTTTCTTTCTTTCTTTTTTTTTTTCTTCCAGGGGAACAAGGGGAAATTTGACTTTGCATTTTTTTTTTTTGTTGGTTTCTTTGGTTGTTTGGTTGAGACTTTTCTTTAATTTTTTTAATGGGGTTTTCATTTTAATATCGAAAATGGTTGCTTGTCGATGTGAAATGTACGTCTCCTGTCATGGAAGCAACTTATTCCTTCCTTTCTCTGTTTTTTTCTCCCTGAATTTGAGCTTTTTGGGATGCTTTTACAATTGAAGAAAGTGGGGTTTTTTTTTTTTTTTTTGCTTTTGAATTTTCATTGATGAAACAGAAATGATGGTTCGAATATTTGGAAGCTGCGACATCATGTTCAAAGCTTCTGCAAGTCATTGGGCACATTCCCAGATCTTAATTCTTCCAGAATGAGCATAGAAGAATCCCCATTTTTGTATATTTTTTTTTTAAAGAAATTTTTATAGCAAAATGGAGTTGACTTTTCTCATGAGTCCAATTCATACATATACTTTAGAATCTCAAGTCTTCTGTCTTAGAAATGAACCAGCTCAACAAGTTGGGACATCTTAAGTTGTCAACCTTTTAAAGATTACTGTGCCTATTCTGAGCTTTGTTTTATGAATTTAGGTTTTTTTATTTACTGAGGATTTTGCTTATCATAATGTCATAAACATTTTGAAAGAATGGGATAATGAACTTGTCTTCAAATGGTATTGACTACAAGCACCATATAATTCATTTCCTGGCTTTTTATCTGAATCTGTATCATCTGTGGGATATCTGCAGGAAGTTCTGATGAAGCCTGGTTTGATACATTTGGAAAGTTCGAATCGGATTGTGATGAAGACTACCAAAGTCTTCCTGATGGTGGGTTTTCTTTGAATATGTTGCGCTGATGGTAAATTTTCTTATTCTCCATTTGTTGTTTAATCAATCTGTCACTGTCCACCTTATGATTTCCTGCAGACATACAGTCAATTAATAGCTTTGAGGGTGCGTCAACATCGAGCATTTCATCTTCTGGAGATGCTAATCATGGAGATCATAATGTGAATCGACATAGCGCAACCCAGGATCAGATTCATAGACCAGGAAATTCAGCAAGAGTACATTCTGTGAGCGGCTCTGAGAGTCAAGTTGCTAGGGATTCACATTCTCAGGCCATGAATCCAGATGATGCAGAACCCCAACTTAAGGGTTATGGACACTCGAGTGAGGCAAATGAACCGGTATTCATCGACGAGATCTCCTCTACCGCTGGTGAAAGTTCTGCCAAAGGCGATGGAATATTGGATAATTGTGGGATTTTACCAAGCAATTGCTTGCCTTGTCTTGCATCAACAATAAACTCTGTTGAAAAGAGAAAATCACTAAGTTCTAGCCCTTCAAGTGGGCTTAAAAAGGCAGCCTTGAAACTGTCATTCAAATGGAAAGAAGGAAATCCCAATGCTGCTTTATGTGAGTGTTCAAGAAGTATACTTTTTGTATTCTGGTTCACTTCTTCCTGTACCTTATATATAAACTTTATGATTTCTTCAAATTTTGGTTGATTTAATTTTTCTTCTTCTGTTCCTTTCAGTTTCATCGAAAGTGCTTCTACAAAGACCTATAGCAGGTTCTCAAGTACCCTTTTGCCCAGCTGAGAAGAAAATGCTAGATTGTTGGTCACATATTGAGCCTGATAGTTTTAAAGTTAGGGGAGTAAACTATGCAAAGTAAGATTCCAAAAAGTCTTTCTAGTTTTTTGAGTTGCCTCACTTTTTAATCTCACAAAACTAAAAGCAATGATCTCATTGTTCAAATTTGCAGGGACAAAAAGAAAGAATTTGCTCCCAGTCATTCTGCTTACTATCCCTTTGGAGTTGATGTGTTCTTGTCACATCGAAAAGTGGATCACATCGCTCGATTTGTCGAACTGCCTGTGGCTACTCATTCCGGAACACTTCCACCTATCCTTGTTGTTAATGTTCAGGTAGATCCATTCCTTGCTTGTGCTGTGAATCTGTGATAAATATATATGGTTGATCATAATACGTTTTAGCTCCCTTTATTGTTATAGATATTTTAATGTCTTTGAGTACTTTTCTTTCTTGTACTGCCTTGGATTCTTGTAACTTTGATCTTGTTATTCTTCAGATTCCATTGTATCCAGCGGCGATTTTTCAAGGAGAAACCGACGGAGAAGGAATGAGTATCGTCTTGTACTTTAAGCTTTCTGAAGCATATGCAGAGGAACTTACATCTCATTTTCGAGAAAATATCAGGGTAAGATTCAGCAATTGCAAATTCTCATTCATTCTTTCTTTATCTACAATAACTTTTTTGATGAAATGTTAGATTATGTTGTTATTTGCAACTTTTTTTAACTGCGTTTACTGGCTACAAAAACAGAAGCTGATTGATGATGAAGTTGAAAGGGTGAAAGGTTTTCCAGTAGACAATGTAGTACCATTTAGGGAAAGATTGAAAATTTTGGGGCGTGTTGCCAATGTGGAGGATCTTCCAATGAGCGCCGCAGAGCGAAAGCTTATGCAGGCTTACAACGAGAAGCCCGTCCTTTCCCGTCCTCAACACGAATTTTACTCGGTAAGTTTAGTTTTTCATTGCATTACAGACAGATTTCTAAACATTACATTTTACAGAATGATTCATATGAAAGAGCTAATGAATTACAGGGAGAAAACTACTTGGAAATCGACTTGGATATGCACAGATTTAGTTACATATCAAGGAAAGGTTTTGAAGCATTCCTTGATAGACTCAAGAGCTGCATTTTGGATGTTGGCCTAACAATTCAGGCGAGTTTCTTGTAACAAACCATGTTTTTGTCTCTTCTTTTTTGTTGAGTTTCTATTCCGTTTTCTTACTCTGTTTTGGGTTTTGCAACAGGGGAACAAACCTGAAGAATTGCCAGAGGAAATCTTATGTTGTATTAGACTAAATGGAATTGATTACGTAAATTACCAGCAGTTGGGCATGGGTCAAGAGATCCTGTAAAGAGCAATGCCATTGTATTCATACAAAAGTTCACTAAAAACCAAATTTTAATGAGATTTTTTTTTTTTTTTTTTGGCTTCCATTTCTATGCTCAGTGAAAAAGAAAAACCCTTTCGGATGGGACATTTGGTTAACTCTATTTGATTGAAAGATGGATAATTTAACACTGTTTAGAGCTAAAATATTTCGTCTCTTCTTTTCTTTCAAAGCTTACATGGGCTTAACGGCTTTCCACACAAACCTTTGTTACCCATGTAAGCGCTTCGAGGAAAATCGCTCAGCGGCTTTCCCGCTGGAATTTCTCCCACTAACAAATTATTCGACAGATCCAATTCCTTTAACTTCCGCAACTTCAGAAACCCTTTTGGTATTTTTCCTGTAAAATGGTTTCTTTGCAGCTTCAGCGTCTCTAATTGGTTTGCATTCACTATGGCCTCTGGCAAGTCGAAGCCCAAATTGTTACGGCTCAAATCCAGGCTTCGTATTGATCTTAATGCTCCGATTGAAGTGGGCAGTCTTCCTTTCAGATTGTTATGCGACAAATTCAGAAACTGAATCGCAGGTTGTTTTCCGACATCTGTTTGATCAAAGTCCCCAGAGAAGTTATTGTCTGAAATATCAATGTATGTTAAAGAATCGTCTGGAAATCTGTGTCCTATCTTGAAGATCTGCTGTATATTGCCTGTTAACTTGTTTGAATGAAGATCGAGCACACGCAAGTCCAGTAAATTTGTAATGGAATTGGGAATCTCAGAGACTAGTGAGTTTTCTGATAGTTTTAGTGAATAGAGCTGAGTGAGGCTTCCAATCCATTCTGGAATTTTCCCAGTAAGATGGTTGAGGGAAAGATCTAGTTCCTGTATTGGGCTTGGAGTTGTTCGCAAGAACTCTGGAATTTGACCATGGACTCCACACCCTGCAAGATAGATTTTTGAAAGAGATGGTAGTCTTAATAGCCACTGGGGAATTGAAGACATGTCTAGAAGGTTGTAAGAAAGATCTATGGTTTGAATATTTCGAAGAGATGACATCTCAGGTATTGGCCCTTTGATGGAATTGTGAGAGAGATTCAGGAGAATGAGCTGAGAGAGGTGTCCAAATGATTCTGGTATTCGGCCGGAGAAGCAGTTTCGGTCGAGATACAACTCTGACAAAGATGATAACCTTCCTAAAGAAGGAGGAATTATCCCCTCAAGTTTGTTATTTGAAAGTGAAGCTCTTTTGAGAAAGACAAGCTCTCCAAAACTAGAAGGGATAGCACCACTTAAACGGTTGTCATTCAGTCTAAGAAAAGCAAGAGATGAAGAAGAAGAAGAAGAGATCTGACCAGAAACTGATGCGAATGGCATTGGTCCATCCAGATTGTTATTATCCAAATACAAAACTGAAAGACTTGTCAAATTGTTTAAGGAAAGGGGAATTTTCCCGCTCAAGAAGTTGTTTGAAAGATCAAGCTCTTTCAACATCTGCAACTGACCAATTCTCTCAGGTATGTGACCAACCAATGCGTTGCTGTGTAAATCCATCTGAACTAAGTTAGTAAGATCTGCAAATGAATCCGGTATTGCACCCGAAAACTGATTTCCATATAGAAGAAGGCTATGGAGAGTCTTGAGACTGCCAAGACATGCCGGGAGTGAACCAGATAGCTTATTATCATGCACAGCAAGTTCTTCAAGCTTCAGAAGCTTACCTACACTTTCTGGAAGTGGACCTCTCAGCTTGTTGCCATAAAGATAGAGCTTTCGCAGGCTACGAAGCCGTAAACCGATAAACGAAGGGATTGTTCCACCAAGGCCAAGAAGTCCTCCAAGATCAATAATCTCAACGGCATTAAGCAGTGTTATTGAAGGTGAAAGAAAACCTCTCATCTCAGACTGAAAGGGGAGATCACCAGTTGATATGAAGCCTGGCAAATTGATTTCTTTGACTCTGCCTGTAATGTTGTGACAAGAAACTCCTTCCCAATCACAACAGTTTCGTCCCACCCACTTTGCAAGCCTACCAGAAGTGTCAAGGAAAATTCCAGACTTGAAACTGGTTAGACCCTTCCAATCCGCAGGATGGCAAGCTTCAGAAAGGCTCATAATGGAGATCATAACAGCAATCCATTGCAGGTGAAGACCATCCATTTTTGCCTGTGACAGAGAGTTTTGTGATTGACAGTTTTAGCTGTTTGTGATTATAATTTGCCGAAAGGGCACAAACAAAAACGGTCAATGAGATCTTTTTAAAACGTTTTGCTTTACCTTTTTATTTTTCTCTCTCTCTCTCTCGAAACACTTTTGTCGTCCATCCCCTTTACAGTTAAATCACAATATATTAACAGACAAATTTCTCCCAAATCATCATGTCATGTCCTTGATAAGGATTAAAGTAATTATTCTCTGATTTGACAATTCCAATGTCTTTTGGTTTCAAATACTTAAATCCAATCCATAGCTTTCTTGCCATTTTCAATAAGCTCAAATAACTTCTTGAAGAAATTGGCAAGTTCTGAAACTACTAGGAACCTCTGTCTGTCTTATAAGCGATCCAATAACTTCCATCCTAAGATTTCATATCCATTATTGTCTTATTTAACTGAACCGATTCTTCATTTTAGTCTTTCAAGAACTTACACTTTAAGCTTTGCAGGAAATATGCAGAGGAAAGAACATAAATCAGATATATATTCCAAATGAAAAGGAGTTGTGAAGTTTGTATTATTTTGGAGTAAATTTTTATTGAAGCATGTGTGGGCTGCCAATGACATGACTTTGATTTGCTGCACTTGAACCCACCAACCTGGAAAAGGCTGTTTCTGTTCAGTCAACAGCTAAATAAACAAAACAAAAACCAAGTTTTGAGGTTCTGAACGTTACAGAATTCTTCTTTTTCTTCTTCTTCTTCTTTTTTATCTTTCAAATCTTGTGTATGGAATATTTTATGAGTGAGCCATTGTAATATTATATATCTTCCATCTTTTTTTTTTTTTTTTTGAGTTTCATTGGATTTAAATACTCAACCTCATCTGTCAGAACTTAAAATAACTTCAACAGAGTCGAAGTCTTTGTCTGTTTGCAGATTTAAATTTTTTTAAAAAAAGGTTGGTTTAATGGTAAATGATATCTTTGATCGAGATCCAAATTTATATCTTTTATAATGAATCTCAAGGTTCCAAATGATATCAAATTGTGAAATATGAAATAATTTTTAGTCGAATTAGAGTGAAAAGAATCAATGTTTGTCTTGCATTTGCTTAACGTGTATCAATGTTCACCTTTAACCCTTTTTTAATCTAAAACTGAGATCTAATTTTATAAAATATTGAAAGTTTAAGGTAACAATTTATACACCTTACCAAGTTTAAAAGTATGGTCCCCAAATTACATAGTTTCTACTATGTATAAGGTGTGGTCCTATCACTTTGTCATCTACCAATTAACCTACCGAATGAAATATTGTCTAATCATTTTTAAGACGTAATCTCGAGGCTTAGTTTAAAACAACTTATAATAACTTAAAATTATTCTTTTAAACTAATAATAACTAATGAAAGTAGGACACAGTGAATCTTTTGTTTGCTACTAAAAAAAAAGGTTTAAATCAAGGTCTTGCTAAATGCATTTCGATTCTTAAGCCAGTATCAAAGTGGAAATAGTTTCATATACATACCTTAGCTACATCCAATGTTACAATGAATTAGCTGTGTCAATAGGGGGAGTTGTCAAACATCTCGGCTTGCTCGAGATTACGTTCCCCTTTCGAATAGTCGGTCGTGCTCTTTGGCTCCTTGCCCAAGCCTGACAGGCCCCCGAGGGCCGACCGGCCTCTCAGCATCTGCCCATAACAAATATGACCCCATCACCATGGGCCTTAAACTTTGACTTGAATAAAAGTGCTACAAGTTTCATCTTTCATTTGAAGAATATTTTTAGAATGGAAGTCTAGGGAAGTTATTAGACATCCAACAAAAGAGAAACGTATTGGCCCAAATAAGGGGTTTAATTTCTTGCATTGAGCTTCTACATGAAAAAAGCTCTATGGATACAAATATCCAAGATCCCATTCAAAATTAGCATCCCATAATCTTTTCAGTTTTTTGTTCAATTACAATCCCATCATTCCCAGCAAGAGCTCTATACTTATCCTTTCGAGTAAAACCAGTGCATTCATAAGAAAGCGTAGCCGCAATTCGTCTCTGAATGTAATTAGCAACTTCATGGCTGGATTTCCCCGAACTCCGGCTCAATTCCGCCGGCAATTTCTCCAAAAAAGTGACCTCATAAGCCGGACTAGGGTTCATAAAAAAGTAAAACGGGTCCATCCCTTTCCACCCTCTCGCCGTCGTCCCATGAAACATGCTCATTTTATTCACCATACCCACCGGCACCACCTCCTCTGTTAGCTCTGCAAACAGAGCTGAAAATCGCAGCAGAAACGGCTCTCTGCACGTTGTTCCCTCTGGACATATCGCCAAATGCCCTTCTTCAAGAAGCTTCTTTATGGTCGACGCGTCTCTGGCTCGGTCGCGACTCAACCGCACGGTTCTGATCGGCGATATGATCTCCGAAAGCCGGGACACGGAGTAGGTGACGGCGGCGATGGGGCGACGGAGAGCCACGGAGAGGAAAATTGGGTCGAGTAGGGTACGGTGGGAGCAGACGAAGAGGACGCCGGAGTTTTTGTTGGAGGTGTTTGTGGGCGGCGGTGGGGTGCCTTTGACGGTGATCCGTACGCCGAGGGCTAAGAAAGCGTAGTAGACGAGTGGCATTGGGAGGAGGGCACCAGCGGCGATTCTCAAGCAGGCAAGAAAGAAGCCGATCGGAAACCAGAGAAGGGTGAGTAGGGCTAAGAAGGGAGATGGTTTGTGAACAAACCGACCGTCGTGGAAGATTACTGGCTTGGGTAATCTGTCGCTCGCCACCGCTTCCACCGCCGGACTCGGTGGCACCATGTAGCCCTCCTACAATGTAATGAGGTAGAATTTTTAAATCTCATCTTTGTGCATGAAAATAATTTATTATATTACTTATATCTTTATGGATATTCGAAGGGTTCTTTTTCTCAAATGGATCAGTTGCAAGGACTTGTGACCTTGATAGTTTCAAAATTTGAAAAACAATGAAGTATGACTAGCATATTAATTATCTTATTATTCTTTACGATTTTGGTGAGTGTAAAAGTTAAGGTCATTTGAACAATGGTGTTTTTACACTCAAATGACTCTCGCTCTTTCGCACTTGTACTCGCATCACTTTCTGCGCTCGCCACTTGTGTTCAACTAAACTAATACAATAGTGTTCTCACGTAGTAGGGTTCTTCCTCCCATACTTTCTCTTATGTATACTCCTCTTCTCTCACTCATGCTTGCCCTTACCTCAATGTACTTTCAATAATTGTGCACGAGAGGCAACACTACTAAGCGATGTTCCCTCTTAATTCAAAACAAAAGGTAAGATTAGTTTATTTAAGTATGAGTTAGATGATGCAAACCTTGCACAAGGACATGAAATCAGCATCATTGAAACGATCACCAAGTCCAAGATGTGGTTGAAAATCACCAAATACATCCTTAAGAGCGCCAGCCTTATGCTTCCCTACCAACACTCCCTTACCCCCAACCAACCCGGTGGCTCTTCCTTTCTCCGTCGCAATGATCTCCGTCCCCATCACCAATTCCACCCCCAACGTCTCTTTCAGAAACGGCTCCACCATAACCCTCGGATTCGCCGTCAAAACGCACCGTTTCCCACACCCATTCACCACCCGCCACGTCTCTGCATTAACATCCGTCGAGTAAAATTTCGGAAGAACCGCCCGTGCCACCGACCTTAACTCCACAAAACGCTACGAATATCATAATTCGTATCCCTGCAGATTCGGAGACAAAATAATAGAGCAGCCCAATGAAAGGGGAGGCTAAAACCAATAGAAGAAGCCTGAAAATGCCGCCCAGTTCGAAGGCCATTATAGCAAAATAAGGGAAGGAGCTTCGACCTCGCATTAAAGTTCCATCCATTTCTGCAACCACGGTGTGATTTTCTCGGCCTCTCCAATCGCATTTTGCAATGCTTGGGAAATTAGCCATTTTAGTCATTGTTGATTACTGATTTTAATTGATTTGGAGTATATGTAGAGGAAGGAGTAATAGGCAAAGACAAAATGCGTGGTTGGTGGTTGGTTTATAAGAACAAGAGAGAATGAAAGGAAGTGGGGAATGGTATATCCAAGGATTAATTAAGAGAAACAATAATAATAATGATGAGTATTATAATTTGAGAGCAAAATTAAAGGTCCTAGTTTGTGTCGTTCGATTCCCTTCGTTTGATTTTGTCGCACCTCAATGCTCTGTTTTTCTAGTTCTCTTTATCACTCTCTTTAGTTAGATGATATATATTTACTATGTTTAACAAGGAGGACATGGAAACTTGGACCATTATTTCTATTAGCATTGCTTTCTAAAAATCAACTCTAAAATGAAGGGGAAAAAAAAAATAACAATAAGATAAATTTTAATTTTAAATTAGAATGAATTAATACTAAAATAGTATAAATTAAGAATTGTTTTCAAATATAGCAAATAAACCAACTTATTTACAAAATATAATGAAATGAGTCAACTCGATTGACAGTGATAGATGATCATCAATAGACAATGACATTTTGCTATATTTGAAAATATTTTCAACAGTTTTGTCATTTAAATTAATTACCTGTAATTTAATTATATGAACCAACTAGGCTTATTATTTTAAATATTTTCACATTGATAGTCCATTTATAATTTATTCAAATATATATATTTTTTAATTTTTATATGATTTAAATTTCAATTGATTTGTTTATTCTAAATGATTTGATAAAAAATTTAAAAAATAATTGTTATAAAATATTGAATCAATTAAAATTCAAAAATATATGTGAAAAATATATTAATATGGAAAAATATTGCGTATATTTATTTAAATGGTCAATAAATTAGCAAATTTTTAGAAAAGTTGTCAGCTTTTACCCATATTAACTAGAATTTTAAAAGTGATACTCATATATTAATTAATGACTTGATTTACCAAACGTTGAGCACAGTTAATATTTTCTCAAAATCGCTTTCTACAATTGCAAATACAATACCAAGATGTAAAATCTATATTTAATTGTTTAAAATGACAAAATTGCTGAAAATATTTTCAAATATAGAAAAATGTCACTATCTATCACTAATAGACAATAATAGATGAGAGTAGTCTATCACTTGTAGGCAATGATATTTTGTTATATTTGTAAATATTTTAGCTCATTTTGTTGTATTTGAAAACAACCCTAAACATATTGTACACAACAATTAATATATAACACGCATATATATCAATATATACTCTTGCGAAGTATATATTGATATATTAATTAAAAATTACTAATTATTTCGTGTTAGAGAGATTTGTAAATGTTATAAGTTTTTAACATTTATGTAACATTGGGTCTTCTTTTCGCTATGAGAAAACTCTTTTCATATATTTATTATTAACCTAAATTTATTTTTCATCTCTAGTTTGTTTTTCTTTCTAATCTAAAATTAATTTAAACCGAGACTCAAATTTTACAAATTGGATTATTTGAAATCTAACAAAAAAAAAAAATATATATATATATATAATAATTAGACTCATATGAATTGGATTAATTGATAGTTGTTATTTAAATTTTAAACTCATATGAATTGAGTTGAAAATATCACAAAACTTAATTCAATTCAATTCATGAATACATCCTATTCATATTACTTTTATTTTGAATTTATGGTTTCTTTGTTTCATCATTCAATGGAAATGGAGAAAAATTTGGAAAGAGTGCTAAATTGAAATTATTCAAGCTTTCTATCCAAATTATGATTAAAATAAGGTTAAATTGTAGATTTGGTTTTTGTGATCGGAAGAAAATTAAAATTTATTTTTTATAATTTATAATTAATTCTTATGAGTTAATAAAAATATTAAAAACAACCTTCTAACTTTTTCCAAACCACACGGACAAATTTTATAATCTAACCTTAAAATAAATTGTAAAAACCAATTAGTATATGATGGTTATACCAATGGTACCTCTAAAATAATTAAGGCCCATAATAGTTAGTTTTTTTCTTTCTGAAAACTATGCATGTTTTCAATTTCTTAATTATAATTTTCATCTTTCCAAAAATAAATAGTTAAATTATTAACTGAATTTCAAAAATAAAATGAAAATCTTAAAGACTATTTAATTTTTAAGTTTTCAAAATTTAATTTAAAATTTGAGCTTCTAAAATGTAGACAACATAAAAAAAAAAAGCAATAAGTGCAAGTAGAGTTTATATTATAAAACTAAATTTTTAAAAACTAAAAATTAACAACTATCAACAACTTAAAAATTACACCCTAAATTTTCACAGGTAAAAATTAAACTTCAGATTATGTAATTAAACGTCAAACTATTTATAAAATTGGATTGTTTATTTATATATATAAAAAAAAGGACTTAATTAATAAAGGAACCATCAACCGACTTTTGAAATGTCATAAATGTGTTGTATGATTAACACCCAATAAATACAAATTTATAAGTTACATAACAGTATTTTGTTGCCGATGGCGAGGTATTGTAATTGCAAATAAATAAATGTCAGTTTAATTATTAATTATTAATTAATGAAGGAACACTACACCACTTAAGTTGGAAACTAATACAACGAGATGATGGGATAGGTAGTTTCAAATCAGTTTAAAGTTGGTCATAATTTGCCAAAAAGAAGAAAAAAAAAAAAAAAAAAAAAAAAAAAAAAAAAAAA
>QLSR01000284.1:293027-343812 GCA_031780015.1 Citrullus colocynthis
AAAAAAAAAAAAAAAAAAAAAAAAAAAAAAACAAAACAAACAAACTAGTCATAATTTAGTTTAATGGCAACCGATTTTGGTCACACTTCCTCCTGGTTCTTTCCAGACTTCAATTCCTATTTTAAAATACAATTAATTGAGTTGGTCTAATAAAAAAGGATTATCAGTTTCATTTAGTCTTTATATTTTCAATTTTGTAACAATTTAGTCTCTTAATATATGCAAACAATTTAGTCCTTATATTTTTTAGTTGGTAACGATTTAGTTTCTATTGTAGAAATTAGTGTTAAAATTTAATAAGATTTCTTACCTAAATAACCCAATAAACTAATTAGAGATTCAATATTTTTACAAAATATATAGTCTATATCATAAAATAATAAAAATTCACATTTAATTTTGATAATTATTTTTTACATTAGAGACTAAATTGTTACATGTTTGAAAGCACAAAGAACTAAATTGTTACATACTAAAGATAAAAGACTAAATTGTTATAAAATTGAAAGTTCTAAATTGTCACAAGAACCAAATTGTTACTTTCATCGTACATGACTAAAAGTATTTTTTTAAAAAAAAAATTAAGTTGATTTAATGGTCTATCGACACTTGACAGGTTGAAAACAAGAACAAAGAGGAAACATCTGTTTAAATCCAAATTCAAATTAACCCTAAACTACACATAAGCTAAAATTAAGTCCAAATTAAAAAGATCGAATTAAAACTTTTATGTGTAATACATGGACATATTCATTATAAATTTGAAAGATAAGGGTCCTATTAAATATAAAATAAAATATATTTTTTCTTTTTTGACCCAATAAATATGCACATTTTGAAAAGTGCTTAATAAGTAAATGGCTACAGAATTATAGAAAGTAACTGTTAACTTGGAAACAAAATTGGAAGCTGACAACTAACGAATGATATAAAATTAAAAGTTGTACTAAAAAAAACCAAAAGTTATTAAAGCTAACTAGAAATTAAATTGGTACTTTAACGAAACCAATTCAATATATAGAAACCAAATTGGTAATTAAATTTAAAAGGGTCATTAGTAATAAAATTATATTTTAGAAAAACAGTTAAAATATTAACGGTGAAAATACAAATCATAACGTCCCCTAAACGATGTATTTGATAAAATGGTGGAAAAAAATGTTGGTCTCTAAATGCTGAGTTTGATTTTTATTTGGTCCCAAAATTTTAATTTCCAAGGTTTCTTTTAATAACCATTTTGTTTTTTTTTTTGTTTTTTTTTTAAAAATTAAGTCTATATAGATACTACTCCTGTCTCTAAATCTCATCTTTTGTTGTCTAATTTTTACCAACGGTTTAAAAAACCAAACCAATTTTGAAAACTAAAAAAAGTAGGTCACATTTTGTAACTATTTCATTTTTTGTTTTTGTTTTTTAAAATTAAGCATATAAACACTACTTTCACTTTCAAATTTATTCCCTTGCTATCTAATTTTTACTAATGGTTTATAAAACCAAGCAAAAATTTGAAAACTAAAAAAGTAGCTTTTAAAAACTTATTTTTGTTTTTAGAGTTTGGTAGAATTCAACAATTGTATTCAAGAGAGATGTAAATCAATGTAAGAAATGAGGAGGAAGTATGCTTGATTTTCAAAAACAAAATGGTTACCAATTAGAGCTGTAACTTTTGAAAACTTGCTTTTTTTTATTATTTTTTATTTTTTTTATCTACCTAAAAATTCAACAATTGTACTTAAGAAATATATAAAAGATTCTAAGAAATCTAGAGGAAATATGGTTAATTTTCAGAAAAAAAAAACGAAAAACGAATGGTTATCAAACGGGTTAGTTTAATTTTCCTTTGAACCTTATATTTAGAATATTACATTTTTAGTATAGAGTATACTTTTTATTTGATCTTTCAATTTCAATTTTTTACACTTTTAACCTCAAATGTTACTAATGTCCACTTTAATATTTCACGTTAAATTTTTGTTAATTATTTTAAAATAATTACGATGCAATTTTATTTATTTATTTATAATAAAAAACTAATTTATTTTTTAAACAATAATTAATATACATCAATACTGTGCTTGAAAAAGAGTATTTAATGAAAATCAAGGTTGAAAATATAAATTTTAAAATCTTAGGGTTAAACTCCATTTATTGTTTGATCCAAGGATTTGTGGGTCTCATTACTAAAAACATTAATTTTATACATAATTAACTATTTATACTATGGTTTATGAGTTTACAACATCTTAGAATTCATAACTAAATTCAAAATTTCGATCTCTTATCTAAAACTAATTTCATAATTTCATCTCTTATCCCAAATGATTAGAGATAATTAAAACAAAATTCAAAATTTAGAAATAAAAATGTAACCTTAGGAAACAAAAGAAGAGATGAATTAGAAATTAAATTTAAAACCATACTAAAACTATTAACATTTTAGAATCTAAAAACTTAAATCGACCATTTTCTTTTTTCTTTTTAAAAAAGGGAATACGTCATTGCTTTCCATATGTGCAATATATTTTCATAGATCTCAAAAAATGGGAGAATGTTGACCATCGGATGCTTTGACTTTTGACGAAATCAATAATTCTTCAGGTTGACGCAGACACATTCATTAAGCTGCCATATTTATGCAACCCAAACAATTTCATTTTTCTTTCTTCAAATTTATGCATGTTTGTGGACACGTGTCAGCCATCCAAGCCCCCAACCTGCCATCTTTTTCTTCTTTTACCGAAACCTGTCAGAAACCGATGTGTTCAAAAGTTTTTAATTCTTACACCTATCCTCTAAAATCCCCTGACCACCGTCCACAACTTTAAATCCTTAACCACAAAGCTTTCTCTAGAGTCCCTATTAAAACACATAACACGAAATTAATCAACATCGACCCACCCTATAGAAAAATAATCGACTAAATCCACTCTTTCTCCGTCAAATATGTGCAAGATTTAGTATATTGTACTTTTAATCTTATAATAATTTAGTCTACGAATTTGTCGTATTTTATAAAAATATTAGATATCAAATTAATTATGGATTTATAAAAGTGGAGAAACTAGAAATGAAAAAGAGAAGTAATAATATACGTTTTGAAAATGGCACAACCAAACACGTCCTAAGAGAGGCGCACCACCAAGGGTAAGAGCAGTGGTGGGATGAGGTGTGTTTCCCCTCCACCACTAGCCTTGTTTTGCTTTTATTAAATTTCAAATTATATACTATAAAAACGAAAGGAATATTAGTTAATTAATAATTAGAAGAGGTAATAATAATGAAGGATTGTAACATGTTTGTGACAGACAGGTTGATAATGCAAAGCGTGCAGAAATCATGCCATGTGAACTCTATAAGACGCTGTCGTTTTTATCGTCTTTCCTTTCTTCCAATTCTTTCTAGCAGACCTCAATCCCAATTTTCTGTGTAATGTAATATATATATTTGATTAATTCTGTAATGTGAGGAAATACTACGGGGAAGGGAATTTTCTAACGGGGGGTGTTGTTTTCGAGCTCAGCTTTCCAGAGCTTGAATTCATTTCCATTTACTGGGAATGGAACTAGGGTTAGGGTTGGAGGGAAATCTGGGATTGTGAAAAACGGGAGTTAAAGTTTGCTTAAAAAATCCCCCACATTTTTTGTTCTTCGCAACTGATTTCTTCTTCTACTTTTTGGTTAAATCTTCTTTGGGGGGTGGTCGTGGTTCTACACTGCGTTGGGGGAGAAGGTGAGGATGAAACGGGGGAAATTTGATGTAATGGTACCACGAAATCGAATCAGGTTGCTTCAAATTTTGATGGGTTTGGTGTTTTTGTATCTACTTTTCATGAGTTTTGAAATCCCGTTGGTGTATCGAACCGGATATGGGTCGGTGTCTGGTGATGGAACATTTGGATTCACCAGCGATGCTTTGCCGAGGCCGTTTCTGCTTGAAAGTGAAGAAGAAATGACGGATAAAGATGCCCCTCGTAGACCTTCTGATGATCCCTTTCGGATTTCTCATGGCTCGCCGCATCGGACACCTGAGAGGCGAATGCGTGAGTTCAGGAAAGTTTCGGGTTTAGTCTTTAATGAAAGCACATTTGATCGTAATGCTAGTAAGGGAGAGTTCTCTGAGCTTCAAAAAGCGGCTAAACAAGCTTGGGTAGTGGGTAAAAAGCTCTGGGAGGACTTAGAGTCCGGGAAGATTGAGCTCAAACCTAAAACGAAGACAGAGAATCAGTCAGAGTCATGTCCACATTCGATTGCGCTTTCTGGATCCGAATTTCAGGCACAGGGTCGGATTATGGAGCTCCCCTGTGGCTTGACGCTATGGTCGCATATTACTGTGGTCGGGACACCTCGTTGGGCTCATTCGGAACAGGATCCCAAGATTTCAATCTTGAAGGAAGGGGATGATTCGGTGATGGTATCACAGTTTATGATGGAGTTGCAAGGGCTGAAGACTGTGGATGGTGAAGACCCACCGAGAATACTTCATTTCAATCCAAGGTTGAAGGGAGATTGGAGTGGCAAGCCTGTAATCGAACAGAACACTTGTTATAGGATGCAATGGGGCACTGCGCTGAGATGTGAGGGATGGAAATCCAGGGCGGATGAAGAAACTGGTAAGTCATGTTTCATGGTGTTTGAAAATGATTTATTTTCCTTGTCTTTTGATAAGAATTCTGTATCGAAATGAACTAGCCATGTTATGTGTTGGACATTCAAGAAGGTTGATATAATGCACTGAATCATTTTACTATGATAAGTTTTCAAAACTTGTCTTGCTAATTTATTGGTATCAAGATTTTGAAGCTCATATTTGAAGGATGTAGATTTTGCTGTGCACTTTCTTCTTTTCTAAAGATTTCTTCAAGTGAGACGTTACTTAACTTACTGTTGGGATTTTATGAAGTTGACGGGCAGGTAAAATGTGAGAAGTGGATTCGTGATGATGACAGCCGTTCTGAAGAATCAAAAGTAATATGGTGGTTAAACAGGTTAATAGGACGAACAAAAAAGGTGTCAATCGATTGGCCTTATCCTTTTGTGGAGGGCAGACTATTTGTTCTTACTGTGAGTGCTGGGCTGGAAGGTTACCATATCAATGTTGATGGAAGGCATGTCACTTCTTTTCCATATCGCACTGTAAGTACAGTTTCTATATTTTTTTTTCTCTTCAAATTTGGTTGGGTACTCTGCAGAGATGTTTTAAATTATGGCGACGATGACAGGGGTTTGTTCTGGAGGATTCCACAGGGTTGTCTGTAAATGGCGATATTGATGTGCACTCTGTATTTGCTGCTTCCTTACCCACTGCACATCCTAGCTTTGCACCACAGAAGCATATTGAAATGTTGACACAATGGAAAGCCCCTCCACTTCCCAAAACAAATGTGGAGCTTTTCATTGGCATCCTTTCTGCTGGCAATCATTTTGCAGAAAGAATGGCGGTTAGGAAGTCTTGGATGCAACATAGGTTAATCAGATCTTCACTAGTTGTTGCAAGGTTTTTTGTGGCAATGGTAAGGGATGGAGTGCTTCTCAGATATATTCCATCATTTATATCATGGCAGTGATAATAACTTGCTTCTATGTTGTTCTGATAGCACGGAAGAAAGGAAGTAAATATTGAGTTAAAGAAAGAAGCAGAGTATTTTGGGGATATCGTCATGGTTCCTTACATGGATAACTATGACCTTGTTGTACTGAAGACCATTGCAATCTGTGAATATGGGGTGAGTTGTGAAAAAAAGACACAAACCTTGTGAATTGGACACTTTGCTATTGGAAATATCATGATTCATTCTATGTTGATCTTGCAGGTTCACACGGCGGCTGCAAAATATATCATGAAGTGTGATGATGATACATTTGTCAGGGTGGATGCAGTGATCAATGAAGCTCGCAAGGTCCAAGCTGGCAGTAGCCTTTATGTTGGAAATATGAACTATCACCATAAACCTCTTCGTCATGGAAAATGGGCAGTGACGTACGAGGTATGACTGTAAGAACACCTATGGGTGATATCATTTTGCAGTCCGCATTCTTATGAACACGATGATTCAAATATGACATTTGTTTTGCACGTGGTTGTGTTTCATATTGTGATTAAGAAACTTAATCCTCTTTGGTGGGTCTGAATGTTGACGTTATCCTTTTTCTCTGTGTTTTTTAATGTGTTTCTGTGTGCATTTGTTTTAGATACATGCTATGCCAGCGGCTTTCCATCCTGAACAACGAATATAATTGCTTGCAGAATGCATCTCTAGTCTATACTAATCCTTCTGTGACGATTCTTGATCAAGTCTTCCTTATCACATTGTTTCATTAGCTTGTTAGTTGTGCATAGCCTCGCATTCCCATCATTCCAAAAGTGGATGCTTCACTTTTAGGGGGGAGCATTATACATTACCATCTTACCCAGATGGTGTTCGTTTTGATTTTGGAGCATTATATTGGTTCATTGGGGTTTACTTAATTGTTTAGTTAGCCATCTAAAACAGTCACAGAGTGATCTCTCTTATCATTAGTGGTCAATCTATTCCAGGAATGGCCAGAAGAAGATTACCCAGCTTATGCAAATGGACCGGGTTACATTTTATCATCGGACATTGCGGAGTATATTGTATCTGAATTTGAGAAGCACAAATTAAGGGTATGTTTGAACAGTTCCTTTTCTTCTCCCCCTCCCTAAATAAAGAAAAATAAAGATGACGTTTTGATGAGATGAGCTAATAATAATGTTATTAAATGCCCAATAACACAACACACAGTTATTCAAGATGGAAGATGTGAGCATGGGAATGTGGGTGGAGCAGTTCAACAGTTCAAAACCAGTGGAATTTCTTCACAGTCTAAGGTTTTGCCAGTTTGGATGCATTGAAGATTATTTAACTGCACATTACCAATCTCCTAGACAGATGATGTGCTTGTGGGAAAAGTTGATGCAACAAAGAAAGCCTCAGTGCTGCAACATGAGATGATATTTACCCAATTTCAGATTGCTAGTTGGAGACTATTTCAGAACAAAGGAGCACAGAAGAAGAACAACAAGTTTTGCAGCCTTAGGCCAATTCTGTAAATACTATATTATAACTTATAAGTGGGTTAAATTTAATCAGGAAGGTTCTTGTACCTTATAAATTCATTCATTTTTTTCCCCTTTCTTTTTTACTTCCAGTTTATGTTAATCCCATTTATCCCATTTATTCTATAAATGGGTTTATCAGGTAAGATAATCTCAATGTTGTTGCTCAACTTTCAAGTCCTGTCAGTTAGAAATCTATTATCAAACACTTCCAAGATTAATTCTAGAGACTACACACAATATTACAGAGAACGTTTTATCAATATGAGGGCGCCAAAATTTAATCGAATTCATGCAGAGTTTATTTCATAACTACATTCTTTTAGTAAAGTGGTCTGTCCTTTTAGTTCAAAGCTTTAAATAAGCTTTAGTATGTCTTTTATATTATTTTTCTCTAAATGTTTGAGTTTAACAACTTCGACTGTTAGAACAGTGCCATTTAAACTAAGGGATGATGATTTCACATGACAGTATTACAAAAATCGATCAACAAATTTATTATTACTACTTGCTTCAATAGAAAGATTTAGGAAAACTATAATTTAAATAGGTGTGTTTGTTGTTGAGTTCTCAAAAAAACTATCTTTTTAGTTGAGTTTTTTTATTTTTATTTTTATTTTTATTTTTAAGTATATGTGCACTTGTAGTTCTTAAATTTTAATAATATAAATGAGTATCAGTTCGTTGAAGTAATTGTATTTATTATTTTAAATAATTATTAACATTTTGAATGAGTCCTTAAGCTTAAAAATATTTTAAAAGAGAATACACATAATTTACTAAAATTGATTTCTAATTTTAAATAATAATAATAAAAAAAGTTATTCCAAAGACCTGTTAAAAGAAAATCTTAAAAGTTTAAGGAACAATTACAAATAGCATATGTTATTTAATATCATAATGGTTGTCATAAATGTAAAGCACTAGTGGTCTAGTGGTAGAATAGATCATCCCATGATAGCTGGTGCAATTTCTTTGTGTTTTTTTAGTTCCATTTACTTAGATTTTGGTTTTTTTTTTTTTCTTCATGTTTTGGTTTATATGCTTTCGAAAATGTATATATTTCATAGTAGTTCTTAAACTTTCAAAATGTCTATTTGATCTCTTATTTTTAAAAAAGTGATTATTTTTTATCTTTTCATTTTTCTAATTTCATTTATAAAAGAACAAAATTATCACTTTTTAAAAGTAGAATGACCAAATTCAACTAAAGTTGAAAATACAATGATTAAAATGAAACAAAGTTGAAAGTACAATAACAAAAAAATAAACATTTTGAAAGTACAAATACTAAAATGAATTAAAACCAAAATTACATAGATTGAAGTAGTTTGTAAAACTTTCTTGCATTATTTGAAGTTCTTAAGATATATATAACATAAAATAACTTTGGTTTGGTAGCGATTTAGTTCTTATACTTTTAATATTGTAACAATTTAATTTCTAAACTTTATTATGTAATAATTTAGTTATTACAATCTAAGATTTATAACGATTAAGTCCTTATCACAGAAGTTAATGTTGAGATTATTTAACTAGATTTTTTTTTATAGATAAATCGATATTTACTAATTAGAGACTCCATCCTTGAGACGGGAGGTTTAATCTCCCGTCCTCACAATTGATTATACTAAAAAAATTAAAGACTCAATATTTTTATAAAATATAATGTTAACCTCATAAAATAATAAAATTAACATTTAAATTTGATGAAAAAGTTTTATATGGAAAACTGTAAAAGCACAAATAGTAAATTATTACCAATTAAAATGGAAAGTCTAATGATTGAATTAGAAACAAAGTTAAAAAATTTAGGACAATGTTCTTTTAACCCCAGTAGAGGAAAGAGGACAAGCATTTATATTTGCTTAAAACAGCTTTCAAGAAGCAGTTAATCACGCATAATTTAAAATAATGCTTGGAGGAGGCGACGCCGTCGCCGCAGATTTGGCTTCTACAACCCCCAAGTCGCTCTCTCTCAGAGAGATCAGATAGCAAGCAATTAGCAAATGCTATTTTATGGAAAAGAACTCCTCAAAAAGGAAACCCTTGTCATCCTCGCACATTCGTTTCCTTCCTTGACAATTGACATAATATATATTTTCGGTTTGGACCGACATGGGCTTCTTCCACTTTCGTCGGCTTGTCTACAATCAAAATCAATCAGACCCACGTCGTAAGTAACAATGGATATCGAATTAAACAAGAATCCAGTTCTATCCGATTCTTTCTGACAAATTCTATCGTTTTTGCTTTAAATTACAGGGGATTTGGGGATTAGTTTTCCGCGCCGAGGACCATGGAAGACGGAGTGAAATTGACCAAATGGGGTTATGAAATTAGAACATCATCCGACGATTGCATCTCCGCCATTAATGCATTCTATGACCAGGTTCTTCTTCTTCCTTGATTTTCCGTCATTGGGGTTCTTTAATTTTCGGTAATCTCAAATGGGATTTTGGGGGTTTTTGTAATTGAGTGAAGGTGCTTTGTTACGGGAGGAAGAGGTCTGTGATTCTGGAGGCTACTGTCCATGACAAAGACTGTGTGCTTGCGAATGTTTTGGCTGCTCATTTTCTTTCATCCTCAGATCCTTCGCGAGTTCATCATCATCTCCAAGCAGCCAAGGCCGGTCTGGTTAGTTTTTTATTTTATTTGAAAATGTTCATTTTGGTGATTTTTGTTCACAAATTGCTTGTATTGTTTTGATAAGGATCGTGCAACCCCATATGAGAAAGCCGTTTTCGATGCAATTAGTTGTTTGATGTCCAACGACAGAGACGATAATGTTGCTGTTGAGCTGCACAATGAGGTATTTGAAGACTGATCTCTCGAACTTTCTAGAAGCTGTGGACTTGTCTGTCGTAAACCACTTAAATTTCGGCTTTCCTTTCAAACAAGAATAAAGTGAACATACTGCGTTTAAATAGCAAAACCACGTTACAGATTCGGATAATTTGAAGTTACAGTGGTGATACAGTTCACATGGAAATTCAATTGCCAAATTTTTGTTATGTGCTCTCCCCGGAGTTAGTCTTATTTCCTCCCCCTCTTTTTCTATTTGATTCTGCAGCTGCTTAAAAATTTTCCAAAGGATCTATCGTCTTTGAAAAGGGCTCAAGTGCTATGCTTTTACTTGGGAAGTGCTGATCTATCTCTGGCTTTGGTTCAACAGGTGCCTTTTCCTACCTAAGAATGTAGTTTTCCTACTTACCAGTTTATATAAGTGATTTTTTCAAAAATAAAAATTTGGAAACCTGCTTGAGATAAAATGAAGAATACAAATGGACATAAAAAGCTGCCCAAATAAACAAAATGCTCAGACTCAATCAGTTTACGAAGTGATGAAAGCATGAATTTGAATGATAGCTTCTTTCAAATATTCACTGATAGAATAGATGAAGAATAGATAAAATCCTAAGCTCTGAAAAATTTCCATCCTCACTCCCTCTCCTTATATATTGACGCTTAGCAACATATGAATTTTACAGGTTTTACCTGAAAATCAAGAAGAAGGTTTCATTTATGGCATGCTTGCTTTTTCTTTGTTGGAACTTGGCTGCATGGAAGAAGCTGAAAAGGCTGCAAGAAGGGGGCTTGATATCAACAAGAAAGATAGTTGGGCACAGCATGCGGTGAGTGTCATTTGAAAGCTACTTAATCTTATGTATTTGATGAAAAATGCAAGAAAACAACATTAGTTAACACTGTTACAATTTACATCCTGGTTATTGTTGTAACATTTGGATCTCTTGCAGCTATGCCATGTTCTTCAATACCGGTGTCATTTTAAAGAAGCAGTTGAGTTTATGGAAGCATGCTCGCCTTCATGGAATGACTGTTTGTCATTCTTGTATGTACATTAAGCTTAGCAAATTAGAGTTTTTATCAAGTGGATTTGTCTGTTTGATATATTGTACGCTTGAAAAATATCAATTTTCAGGGTGACACATAATTGGTGGCATGTGGCTCTCTGTTACCTGGAAGCCAATTCTCCCCTGAGTAAAATCCTTGAAATATATGACAACTATATATGGAAGGAGTTGGAAAAACCCGATGCCATGGGACCAGATGTACTTTAGCGTTAATATTACTGTGTATTCAGTCAATTATTCTATAGTTTCAGGTCTTAAATTTCATCATTTCAGGTATACTTGAATGCCCTTGGTTTGATGTTGCGATTGTTTGTGCGCGGTGAATTTGATCTATGTGAGGGTCGACTTAAGATCTTGGCCAATGTTTTAACTGATAAAGTGAGTTGCAATTCTCCCCCTTCCTCCCCTCCCCACAACCAATCAAGCAACCAAACACTAATAATAATGATGAAGGGTGAAAAAGAAACACAACAACAGAGTTCTCTGACTAGTCTAAGAACTGTCTGCTTTTTTCCTACTCTCTCACTGTTAGCAAACAAAAATTTCATTGATGAGATGAAATTACGAAAGGGGATCTAAGCATGTGAAACTTATGCCAAACGACATAAGTTTTACATGCTTGGTTTTCCATGACTTTTAGGAAACCTGTTTACAGGTTTTATGCATGATACTGACAAGCCTTGTCTTTCCTCTATACTCTACTAAAAAACCTGTCTATGTTGCCTAGTTTAGAGAAAACATGGTTAATAGTAGAAGCGCAAGGCTTGGATCCAATCAACTAGCTTATTCATTCTCATCCTTTTCCAGACAATCATATTAGTTTCTTAAGTGTAAATGAAATGTTCATCTCACCTGAGGTATTCTTGAATAACCAAGAGTTAACCACTATTTCCAGGCTAACTGGCATCTAGAGTGGCACTTTGACGTATTGACATTATGGGCTTTGGCCAAGACTGGAGAGATTTTTGCAGCAGAAGAATTACTTGGGAGCTTGAAGTCCCGGTTCACACAACCCTCTCTCGTTGCACTTTTATTTATTTACATGTATGTGTCTTTATGGCTCTTTGTTTACTGTTATCGGTTGTTTTTGTGTAGATTGTTAAAAATGACGCCAAATAAACGAGAAAGGATGCAAAGAGGAATGCTGGTTTGTTTCCTTTTTCTAGTCTCATGTACCCTTTAAACTGTCTATTTTTAACACCTGTTGTGTTCTTTGTTTGTAACATATGATTGTGTCACCTTTTGTATCCTTCCTATTATTGTTACTACTTTAGATAGAGGTTACCTTCCTTCAGTTTGGGTTTTGACCTTCAGAAGTTCAAACATGTTTTCTCCTTTTTAGCCAAAACTTCCTTACCAAATATAGCATTTTGATACGATCATTTTCAATTTTCAACTATTTTATGCTGGCACAAATCTGTTGAATCCATCTTTGTCAACTGCTTTAGTGAACAGAACCTCAAGACAAGTTTATTTTTCCTTTTCAATTTGTGGCCTTATTTGTGTATTCCCAGCTTGCAGAAGCCCTCTACAAGTGCGGGAGAGGAGATTACAAACGTGCATTAGACTTGCTTGGTCTGGATTTCGATGCACATGACTACAAGGTATCAATATCAACGCTGATATATAATTTGTCATTCCATCAACTTTAATTGTCATCCTGGTCATGACCAAAATATAATCTTCTCGTGTTATGTTCTAGATGATTGGTGCCTCAAACGAACAACTCGATGTATTTAATGAAGTCTGGTACGATATATTAATGAACACAGGACACGCTGCAAAGGGTAAGTTCAGTTTTTCATTTTCCTTCTCAAAATATAGCTTTCTTCAAAACATAACTTCTACAGTTACATAATATAGCAATCGAAGTAATTGAGAAACAGATCAAGAAAAGGGAAAAGGTTCCGTATCTGTGGCGCCTTCTGGTACAAATGCTTCTCTTTTGTTCCACTATTATCGATCGCAGTTACGAGTTTTTCAATGTAAAATATGGTTCATTTCAACTCCTGCAGGAGAGAGGGTACAGCAAAATTGGAAGGCCGGAGGAAGCTGCCATTACCGGAGACAAAGCCAGGGGCTTGGAGAAGGCACATTTCAAGTAATTACCACGAAATTGCAAGTTTTCATGGTCTTGTATTGTAGATAACGTGTGTCTTCTGGACAAATTTTTTTACTTACGTATGTTACAGATTACAGCCTGTGTAATCTGCTATGTAAAATATGACTTACAACTTTCCTTTCCCCCCGTCAAACTAGTGGTTTCGAAGAATAATGACGAGGAAAATAGATGGGATAGGATATGTTATTTATGTCTCCAAAAGTGGAATTATAAAATTGAAGATGGTAACAATTTAGTCCAAATTTGTCCCACCTAAACTTGAATAACCAACACTTCGGTCTTATAATTCATAATTTGTTAGCTCTAGTGTCCTAATCATAACTTTTTTTTAGAAATGAAGATTTAATAACTATTTAGTTAAAATACTATTTTAGTCTTTATCCATCCATACTTTGTTAGTGAAATTTGAATCGTCCAATTTTAGTTCCTTCTAATAAATTGAACAAAATAAAAAAATATATATTTTAACCTATTTTTTTCTTTATTTCTTCCTAAGATTAAATTTAAAAACTAAATTGTTATTTGTTAAAATTCACGAACTGAATTCTTATAAATCTAAAGAAACAAGACAACTAAATTTTTATTTCACCTATATAATTCCTTCAAACTCATAATTATTTATGGAATCAGAATGGATGGGGGGATTGGGAGATGTTTAAGCAAAAAGAGATGTAAAATGGGAAAATAGAAGAAAAAAAACAAAAAAGATTTTACATTTTACAGTCACCTCTCGGCTCTCAGCTGATTCAGCTGAGATAAGTCCACGTGGATATTTGACATTTACAAGGAAGCATCCAAAAATATTTCCCGTCGCTTTTCTGTGGACTGGTCAAACCCCCCACGTACGCAAAATCGCCTCATCGACCAATCAACTTCTAGCTACGTCAGCACTCCCGTTTGAAATCGACGACCGGACCCCTCCACGTGTGCCGTTCCTAATCCGCCGGAGTTCCTCCACGATTTCCTTGGCGTCTGGGCGGTCGTCTTTGTCCGCCGCAACGCATCGAAATGCCAGCTCCGCCACGGCCTCAACGCCGTCGATTACCTCGCCGTCAACGCCCAAAACAGAGTCCACCACCTGATGAAGCTGACCCATTTGGATCTTGGACACTACCAGATCCGCCAGTGCCATTTCTCTTCTCTCTCGACTCTGATCCACCGCTTTCAGACCAGAAATCAGCTCCAATAACACTACTCCAAAGCTGTACACGTCACTTTTCTCCGTCAACCGGAAGGACCGGTGGTAATCCGGATCCAAGTAACCGGGCGTCCCCTGAGGTCCGGTGCAGACATACCCAGATGAAGACGACGTCGTATCTGAGAAAACCAACAGCCTTGAAAGCCCAAAATCCCCAACTTTGATTCTCATATCTTTCTCCACAAAAATGTTGGAAGACGTAATGTCTCTGTGAACAATCGGCGGAACCACAGAGAAATGCAAATACTCCATAGCCATCGCGATTTGCAGAGCGATGTCAATCCTCACTTGCCAGGACAGAGATCCCTTCCGGTACGAGCATTTAGGGCCATGGAGATGATCGGCGAGTGTCCCATTTGGGACATAATCATAGACTAGAATAAGCCCTCGTGGATCACTACAATACCCATGTAACCTAACGAGATTTGGGTGATTAATTGAAGAAAGAATCAAGATTTCGTTACAGAACGATTTGGTGAAGAAAGCCTTGCCGGAGGGGGCGGCGGCGGTGGCGTGGTGCTTGTGGAGATACTTGACGGCGACTAATCGACCATCGTTGAGCTGACCCAAATAAACAGACCCAAATCCACCGTCGCCTAGTTTCCTCTTTGGGTCGAATCGATTGGTTGAGGATTCGAGTTCTTCATAGGGGAAAACCGGTGGGAGAAGATTCGGTGAACGATGGCGACTGAGGAACTGAGCTGTTGGGTCTACTTCAATAGCGAGGGATCTCAACCATCTCGACCTGAAAAAGGCCAACATTACCGCAAAAACCAATAACAAGCACATCAAAGTGAAGACGGAGGACAAAATCGCGATTCTATTAGGGTATGAGTATCGAGTTCGAGTATAGTAGCAAATGAATTGCCTGTCTGGGTCTGAAGAATTGAAGCCACAAACACCTTTTTTAGCTTCACAATCATTACATTTCATAAAGTAAGGGTCCTGATCTTTATCCCACTCCACTTCAAACCCCAATCTAAGAATTCTGTCCAAATACTCCAAAACCTCCTCCTGACAACCTTGCTCCGACACAGACTGACGCTCGACGCCGCATCCATGGAGCAAATTAACTGGTTTCTTGATGAGATTACACTCCCAAGGGCAATGGCTGCAATTGGGTAGATGCGGAGGCGAACAGGGGCGAAGAAGAGAGAGTCTAGAACAATACCCATCTGAGATTCGAAACGGTGAGCCAGAGAAATCAATCGAACGGCTGGGAATAGAGGAGGAACGAAGAGAAAAACAGGAGTGATTCGATTCTTTGAGAGTGGGAGTGACATTGAGTGCAAGAGGGGAAAGAAGGAGAGTGGTGGAGGTGATATTGAAACTTAACAGAGAAAAAGGAATCCCATTAATGGATATAACAGAGTGGGGAGAAGAGCAACGCACTTGAAAAGAAGGATGGCCATGACCAGAAACAGAGGAAAAAGGGAAACGAAGTTGGGAAGAGAAAGGTGGACAAGAAGAGCTCAAAGACTCAACACGAAAGAGAGGAAAAAGATGAAGGAAGAAGACAACAATGGCGGAAACAGTAAAAGAAGGAGATGGAGAAGGCATGGGAAGATGAAAATGGAAGAAGAAGAGGGAGATCCAAATCTGAAATCAAAAGAAAGAAAGGAGATTCCTTCAGCAATGGTTGTTTGAAATTAGAAAGGAGTGGAAATGGGGTCAGTGTGGGAGTGGAGGACGACAAAGAAGAAAGGCTCACGTGAACGGCAAAAGCTCAAAGGAAGTTTTGGTTTTCGGAGTGTGAAGACAAAACAAAACAAGAAAGAAAAAAATAAAAATGCTTAAAAAGCAGGTCACTGCTCTGAGCACTGCGCCTCCAAAGTCCAAAGTTTGCTGCTTCTTTCTTTCTTTTCTTTATAAATTTTGCTTTTGCTTTTGCTTTTTGGTGTGTGTCTCTCTATAATTTCTCAAATTGACCTAAGTCGTTTTATTTTTTTGTAACATGTGGGAGAGCCCTTTTTGAATTTTTGTAAGCATTTGTGTGGAAATACTCTTTTTTTTTTTTTCTTGACTTTTATGTCATTTGAAATGCAAGTTCAACTTCTCCCACTCCCTCAATCTCAATGCTAAATTATTGGTTATATTTGCAAATTTTCCTTTCAAGCTTGTTGTTAGGTTACCTTTACCATTTGGGGAATTCCAACTTTGGGAGGGAAAAACAAAGTCATATTACATCATATGCGTTTTGAAAGAATATATATATATATTCTGTGAATTGAAATTTTGAAATCATGTAAAGGTGAAATACAATTATTTCTAGAAGGGGGTGAAACATGAGCTCATTAAATTAAGCTATGGATTTGCTATCTCTTTCTTGGGAAAATATGAGCTCATTTTTGGTCTCTGACTTGGCATATAAATGGATTATGCTTTTATTAACTTTTTTATAAAATTGCATAACTTTAATGGCTGATCTACGAAGAAATCACCAGAAGTCCATGCAAGAACATATTCCATTCTTGAAATGATGAAACCTATTACGATCTCTCATGATAATCTCTACATTGAAGATTTGAGAAATTAACTTTGTGACATGGTGGCAATCGTTGCATACTCTAAGATTCTTAAATATATGCATCGGTATACCGGGTTTCAAGTTTAATAACCCAAAAGCAATGGCAAGTCTCTCACTATGCAACTTAAGTGACTGTCGTTTGATGTTATCGTGTTCATCTACCATGGTTGCCTGTGAACAGTCAGGTGAGTAACCATGTTTCTCTAATTTATCCTCAATCAAATCAATAACACGGTAGATCTCTTTTATCTTGGGGTGAGATGTGTCTCCTGCAAAAAACTCATGGTTAATACCATCAATTTCTATCGAACTGCAGCCGGGCTCTTTTGTCACACCCTTATCGACCATAGCCTTCCTTATGAGCCCGACATCATTCCACTGGCGTGCAGAAGCATAGACTCTTGACAACAACACATAAAGACCACTGGACGCTGTTTTTTCAGATTGAAGAATCTCCAATGCCACTTCTTCGCTCAACTCAACACCAGCATTCTGCTTGTAGCAAGCATCAAGAAGACTCCTCCAGATGACTGCATCTGGTTTTATATGCATACTTGCCACTAACTCCAAAGCTTCATTAATGAAACCAGAGCGAGATAGAAGATCAACAAGGCATCCATAATGCTCCAACCGAGGTTCAATCTTGTACTCATTAACCATCATATCAAAATATTTCCGGCCATCAGCAACCATGCCTCTGTGGTTACATGCACTAAGAACGCCAACAAATGTGACAGAATTGGGCATAAACTTCTCCATTTCAACCAGCCGAGAGAAACATTGCAAGGCGTCCTCCCCCTGTCCGTGCATGGCGAGTGCTAGAATCATCGAATTCCATGAATTCAAGTCATGTTTGGGCATTCTCTCAAAGACCTGCTGAGCCATTCTCAAAGAACCACACTTGCTATACATATCCACCAGTGAGGAGTTGATCAGGACATCACCCACCATAGCGCCACTGGCCTTCCTCAACACATAAGCATGAGCCCACATCCCCAAAGATAAAGCTCCAATACCAGCACAAGCACTAATTATACTCTGCATTGTATACCCGTCAGGCTCAAAACTGTTCTGCATTTCAACAAATAGCTTGAGAGCATTCTCGAAAAGCCCACATTGAACATATGCATCAATCATCACATTCCACGACACCAAACTTCTAAGAAGCATTTTATCGAACACCTTCGATGATAAACTCAAACATCCACAAGAAGCATATAAATGAATCAAGCTATTGCCAACATAAACATCGGAATCTAACCCAAGTTTAACGATATGAGCATGCGCTTGCCTCCCTTCAGATAAAGCGAATAAGTAAGCACAAGCTTTAAGAAGAAAAGGAAAAGTATGTTTATCTGGTTCAACTAAGCCTTCTTCTAACATTCTGTAAAAGAGTTCAATCGCTTGCTCTTTCCGATCCAAGCTCCGTGCACAAGCTCCGATCAGAGTGTTCCACATGAACGAATTGGGGTTACCGATTTGATGAAAAACACGGCAGGCATAATCAAAATCATTTAAAGACGAAACGTGGAGAATTCGACTGTAGAGAAAGAGAGAGGATTTGTGGGTTGAGAAGTTACGAATTACCTGAGCATGTATCTGTTTGAGCTTTGACAAATCAGTACAGTCGGTCAACAAGTGAAGAAGCCGACTTTGATGGGTATGGAAAGCTTCGCGCTTGATTTCAATTGGAATAGACTGTGCATTTTGTGGGATTGCTAGAAGCATTTTCCAGTGACAAGCATGAGAATTTGAAATAGTTTCAAAACCATGGATGGATATGAACTTTAGGAAGAGGATAAAGAGCCAGTGGAAGTGGTACACACATGGACAAATCCAAACCCTAACATGTCTCCCATTTCATAATAAAAACAATACTTCCCACAAGGAAGGACATACAAGACAAATAGGGAGGGACAGGTAGAAATAGAGAGGTAATGGAGATTTCATACTAAATACAAAGCCTAAAAGAGTTCTAATGGAATAAATGAAGAAAAAAGCTCTCTACAACAAATACTTCCCACAAGAAGATGTCAAAACTGTCCGATTATGGACAGTCTTTTAGTTCGTTATAATTATTTGAGTCAAAGTTGTTACACGACGAAGTGATGTATTCTTTCGTATATGAGTCTAATCTAAACTATAGATATGAAACATCATAACTTAATGGTGGAGAGAAATTCTTTACCTCATTATAACTATTTCAGATCGAATTGGTTACACGATGAAGTGGTGCATCTTTTCTTATATGAGTAAACTATATATATGAAACATTATAATATAAGAGCGGAGTCTTTTATACTTTAAAATTTTAATTTTTTATTTTGTCTTTCTTTCAAAACAACTAAGATACTATTGCATTAACTCTAATTTTTAAAAATTATTTTGTATGTACTAAAAATAAAACGATACATTTGACCATCTTAAGTTTTATGTGTTAGTTTAGTTATATTAAAAGAACAATATCAAAGTGGTGTAGTGTTTATATAAATTTACGACTTAGAAATTAAGACATTAATTTTGTATTTATGTGGATACGAAAAAGTATCATTGGATATCCACAAAAGTGTTGGACAAGGTTGCATTATCATATTGGTGTATATACATTATTAATGATGCGACAACCAACTTTCATGAGAATATCATGGAAGGTAAACAATAATGTACTGGAATTCTAGGAATATAAATTAATTCAACCCAACTACACATTCATTTTGACCTCTCGCATTTAAAAGGATGTAGCCTAATAACTTGACTAGTTGTAGTATGAGCATGCTTGAGAGTCTCTACTTTCTAGCATCTCGTGGTGTTTTGGTCTAGCTTATTTTAATTTAAAGGTAAAGTTTTAGAGACTCTTTCTTTGTGTGGCTTGCTATTCAATATTAGGTATGAACGTGTATTCGTACATCCTTAGTATTTGTGTTCTTTGTGCTAGCGCTATTGAGTCTTGAGACCATTATTTATTATTTGATTGCTCTTTTAGCCAAGCTATTTGTGCAGATATGTTCTCATAGGACTTTCCATTAAGACACTCAGCCTGGTTGGATTTATCATATGAGTTTAGGCAATCCCTTGCACGCATAATGTTTGAAGAGTAACATAGTGTGTTGCTATTTATCATATTTGGAAAGAGCATAATCTTTGGTTTTATGGGGAAACCTTGCATCCTCTCAAGGTGGTTAGTCAGATTGTGTTAGGGTTGTCCCCTGCCCCGCCCCAGTCCCTGTTTCCCTTGTTAATCCCAACAGGGATTCCCCTTCTAGTGTCTATTAGGGTTTGCTTTGGGTTTGGGCTTTTCAAATTATTTTGGGTTGAAAAATGTCAATTATATATTTATTCAAATTGGGATTTTCTATTATTTTAACTTGAGGTCAAGCTTGGGACCGAGGCAGGGAAACCATCCCCGTCCCCGCCCCATCCCTGAACAGGGATCCTAGAAAGATCCCAGGTTTAACCCAGGGTCTTGGCCCCGCGGGGACCCGACCCTGCACTTGTCAACCTTAATTGTGCATTCTAATGTCTTTCTCTGTTGTCCTAAGTGGTTTAAAGTTTTTATTCAATAGATTCATGTTGACTATTTGCCTTAGGACATTTTTCCTTGAGTTGGGTGATCTTTTATGTGTAGGCATTGTTTTCTTTGTCCTTATTTTTTTTTTCCTCGATTGTGTCTTAATCTCAAGCTGTGAAATTCCTTGTCTTTTATGATAAATCCGTACATTTGAGAAAAAAACATGAGTAAGTTAATCATAAAATAAATATGTAACTTCATTTTGTGGTTGTGAAGATGATATGAAATATTGTACTTAAAAATAGTAAAATTACAATGTCTTTTTTAGTACAATATAAGTAAAAAAAAAAAAAAAATTATCTAGATTTGAACTTCTATCTTACACGTAAGATTATACCTAAATTATCACTTAGGCTATGTGAAATTTGGAAGAATTATATTTCTTCAATGGATATACTTTTTAAAAAAAAATGTTAAAACATTTAATAGAACTATATATTTATATAAACAAGCCTACATTAAATTGGACATGTACATTTGGGGGACTATTTAATGTGCAAGCCCGAGAATTTATGTAATTAACAATTTGATTGATGCATGAGAATGTCCCTCTTTGTAAAATTTATGTAATTTGTGATGTATATTTCTTTACTAATAACTAGTACAACTATTACTTTTTAATATGTCATTTTATCATTAATCATCCCAATTGAAATGGTTGGGTTGCTCAGACCATTTTACATTTTCGGATTGAACTAAAAGCTTCACTCATCAAAATGACATTTCTTTTTTAGTTAATTGCTCTGAAAAGAGAAAATGAGAGAAATAGAAAGCATAATATTAAAATTATTTTATTTTGAGGGCAATAATGGAAGGAATATGCACATTTTCTATACTATAGTCAACTGGTGACTTGCATTTGCATTATCTCAAATTCCCTATTATTATTATTTTTTTCTTTTCTATCATATTGTCAATGTAGGAGGCCAATAAACCTACCCACTAAAATCACACTGTTCTCACTTCTTATATTTTCAAATCTTATAATAATTTTGTTTTAAATCATCAAATAATATATTGGTTTGAAACCATGGGAAAAAGAAAAACCTTTGATATACAAATTTTAAAACCAGAAAGCCAAGTTTTTTTTTTTTTTCCCCAAAATATAATTCTTTTTATATAATTCGACTCAAAATTTCTCAATCTAATTATAAATTACAAGTTTAACTCTAAAACATTTAGATTTATCTCCATTCAATACTTAAGTTTTCCAAAGTTTTTAATCATGTTCGAATTTTTTATTTTGTGTGTAAGAATTTTTGAAACTTTAATTTTTTGTCCAAGAAGTAGGTGAAACTTTCGATTTTGTATTTAATAGGTTCTTGCTATATTCAATTATCTCAAATAAATTAATTGATGATTGATTTATTATACTTAAAATTGAATAGGTCCAAGGTCTTCTAGATACAAATTTAAAAATTGTAAGCTCTATTTGGTAATCATTTTGTTTATATATATTTTTCATATTTCATATATGTTGTTTTATCTTTTAGCCAAGTTCTAAAAAGAATAACAAGTTTTTGAAAACTACATTTTTAGGCCTTGTTTGGGAAATATTTTGTTTTGGGTTTTTGGTTTTTTAAATTTAAGTTTATTTCTTCTCAATTTCTTACAATGTTTTGCATCTTTCTTATGTACAAAAGTTGAATTCTTAAGCCAAATTCCAAAATACAAACAAATTTTTAAAAACTACCTTTTTCTTTTCAAATTTTGGTTTGGTTTTTAAAAACATTGATAAAAAGTAAATAACACACCAAGAAATTTAGAGGTAGAAAGAGTCTTTATAGACTTATTTTCAAAAATAAAAAGCCAAATAGTTACCAAATAGTTACCAAATGGAGCCTTAGTTTTCAAATTCTAGTTTTGATTTTGAAAATACTCCTAAAATTTAGACAACGAAGTATACAAATTAATAAGAAAAGTGATGTTTATATGGTTAATTTTCAAAAACTAAAGACAAAAAAAATCAAATGGTTACCAAACGAGACCTAGGAGACCTTAGTGATTTTATTGAACATAAAATTGAAAGTCGACTACATTTGGTAACTATTTGGTTTTTAATTTTTAAAAATTAAGCCTATAAACACTCATTACATACCTCTAAATTTCTTGCTTTTAATTTTTATCAATGTTTTTAAAAACAAGTCAAATTTGAGAAGAAAAAAATAATATTATTTTAAAAGAATATTTTAAAAAATAGAAAAACCATTGAAAATAATTATCAAATAGAGAGTAAAATTTTGCAATATTTGTGAGATATATTATAAATTTTTTTGCTATATTTATAAATAGTTTAATAATTTTTTATTTATAATAATTTTGAATAATAATTTTCCTATTTCAAATCCCTCCTAATAGTGGTACAAAATCCTTATTGAGATTAAAATTTAAAAAAATAAATAAATAATAAGTTTTAAAGAAATGAGAAAAAAAAAACAAAACAAAAAATTCCACAGAACACGAGAGATCGGCATTGGAGAGTTGACTGTGGAAAAGTCATCGTTTATGTCCTTCACACTATCAGTAACACTCTGCCTCCATACCCACTCAAATTCCACTCGCAAACCTTCCATTTCTGCGCTTCCTCCTTTTCCGCTTTAACCTCTTTCCCTTCCCCAAACCCTAATCCCCAATTCCTAATCCATGGAGTTTTTCACCTTCCTCAAATCCGTCAAACTCCGGAGTCACCTCCGCAAATACTTAATCGCCGACTACGACCACGAAACCGTTCGCCAAACCACTAACTCCTCCTCCGCCGGAACAATTTGGGGAGTCGAATTCGTCGAGGGAAAAACCGATGCCATCCGCCTCCGGAGCCGCCATGGCCATTACCTCTCTGCCACTGACCTCAATTTTCTACTCGGTGCGACGGGGAAGAAGGTGATGTTGCAAACTAAGAACCAAAAACTTTCCGCCGCCTGGACTGTGGAGTGGGAGCCTGTACGCGACGGCGATCAGGTGAAATTGATGAGTTGGCGTGGCAGTTATTTGAGAGCGAACGGCGTTACGCCGCCGTGGAGGAACTCTGTGACTCATGACGACCCGCGATTCTCTTCCACTAAGGGATGGATTTTGTGGGACGTGGAAGCGGTCATCGAAATACCTAAGTTTTGTTTGTTGATGAGTCGAAGGACGTGGTCCATGTCTAATTCCGCCCTTTCTTCTGCGGATTCCGATGACCTTTCCGTCTCCGGGAAAAGTTCTCCGGCCACGCCCAAATCCGTGCGCCGATCCTCCACGTTCCAGGTTCGTACGATACCAAATCTTAAAAGACCACCGTTTTTTCCCCAACAACATTCTTCCTTTGAATAATTTTATAGGAAAAATATTCAAAAGAATTCGATAAAACTTATTTTTGTGCATTCAACTTCAATGTTGAATCATAATTTGTTGCATATGACAAATTTTTCCTTTCTTCTTTTTTTTTTTTTTTAATATTTTAATTTTATTTTTGTGCGAGTTAGAAAATTTATGCCAGTATTACTCATTTAATTGTTTTTTTTTTCTTTTGTTAGATTTTTTAAAAGTCTTTTGAGAACACACAATTAATTTTGTATTTTTTAATACAAGAAATTAATTGTTGTCCTCTTCAAGTTCTAACAACATAGATTAGGAATTGATCCTTTGGTCAAAATATATTATTTCTTTATTTGTTATTGAAAAAAATTTTAAATACTCTCACCGTTAGTTTTATACGTAAATTATTAATGTTTTGTTTTAAAAATATTATTGAACTTTCAAAATTTTTAAAAGTATTGTTAACTTAAAAAATGTTAAAAAATAACATCACTATTAGTATATAAACAAAAATTATTAATATCTTGTGCAAAAATCAATCTCAAAATTTCAGAAAAAAAAAATTAAATACTCTTATTGTTAGTATGATGATACATTTGTTTCAAGTTTTTTTAAACTTAAAAATAACCAATTTTAAAATAAATTACATATATATCTCTTTTTTTTTTAATTTCATATAGATACTCTCGTGTTTCTCATATATTTTCCAATTCTTATACCAATTTTCTCAATAGCCAAAATTTTAAGTTAAATATAAAATAACACAAATCTCACAAAATTCTACAATCAAAATTTTCTCTTAAAATATACAAAAATTTAAAAGTATTGTTAGAAACTTTTGAAAGGTAAAAGTTAAATTAAGGTTTAACAGTAAAGCTAATGGATGGAACTCGTTTGAAGATTAAAAGGGGAAAAAAAAATCATAAAAGTTTACGCCATCTCTTTTGTTTCAAGCAAAGAATTTACTCATAGTTTTTTCTATTCTGTGTTGTATTAGAAAAAGTACAATATTGAACACATTTCAAGATGTATTAATTTTTGCAGATCCACTCTAATTACACAAAAAGTTTTATATATATATTGCTTTTCCACAAAAATCCAAAAAGATTTGAAAATTTTCTCTACAGGTGAAATCTTTCTCCAGTAACAACCATGGATCCGACATGGATTTCTTCCGCAACGTCAAGACCGTCCGCCTTTTCAGCCATCACCACAAATACCTTGTCGCCGATGACAATCAGGATTCCGTCAACCAAGAACGTAATGGATCCTCCAAAAATGCTCATTGGTCCGTTGAGTTTGCATCCCCCACCAGCTCTGACTCTATCATTCGTCTCAAAAGCTGCTACGGCAAGTACCTGACCCCTACCAATCAGCCTTTCTTGCTCGGAACGACCGGCCGGAAAGTGCTTCAGACCCTTCCTCCACGGCTAGATTCGTCCGTCGAGTGGGAACCCATCAGACAAGGGTCGCAGCTCAAGTTCAAGACCCGGTATGGGAACTTCTTGAGAGCCAATGGGGGTGTACCACCGTGGCGGAATTCAGTCACCCATGACATTCCGAGTCGAACCGCCACACAAGATTGGATCCTCTGGGACATCGATGTTGTTGAGATTCAAGTATCTGTGAATCATAGAGCTCCCACAATTAAGCATATGGTTTCTCTGGATTTCAATCCCAGCTCGACCGCCTCTACCAAATCGGCCCATTACTCTAGACTTGAGGTTTGAGATCTCTATCAAACTTGTTTTCAAGACCAATTTGATCCAATTTACTCCATGCCCTTCAAATTTTGATTGCAAATTTTTGGTTGTTTGCTTGTAGTCTACTGATTCAACCGTTAGCTTACCTCCCAAATCTGAAGGAAGGACCATTTACTATCATGTGGCTGATGAAAGTGGAGACGCAGATGAAGATACAGTGGAGTGTTCTTTTTTTACATTCAAAGGAAATGGGGTGGAGGAACTAACCCTTAAATTGAAAGAAGAAACCGGAATTGAAGGTATCATTGTATGTACTCGCAATCCATTGAATGGGAATCTTTATCCTCTTCGCCTGCAACTTCCTCCCAACAATGCAATCATGCATGTGGTTGCCGTCCCTGAGTCATCCAAATGTGTGATCTTCAATCCTTTTTGTTGTGTTGAATTCATATTATTGCTTGTTTTTATCTTTCTTCATTAACGTTAATCTTTGCATCTTTTGTTTTGCAGTGGGAAAGGACCTTGTAAAACATCGTTTATTATGAAATATATAGCGTAAAAATACTGATACATTGTGAACAAGAGATTGTGGATATTACAATCCTCGGACAAGTCTCAAATTGGTGCCTGATGACCATAGTTCTTAGTCACTCAGATTCTTCATTGGTTGTTCATTTGGCCACAATAAAATAATTACAACAAAAGGAAGCTTAAAGTCATCTATGGAAGATCATATAACTTGATTTCTACTTCTGTAATGTTAATTAGAAGATGTGAATTGATGTAATTCTGCATATCAATAATTGTAGCCCAAATTTAGGAAGCTTTTTGTATCATTGATTTTCATAGAAAAAATTACAAGTTCTGAATTACCATATGATGGGATAGGGCTCTTCCACTTTTTGATAGAGTTCAGGATTTAAGTAGCACTGTGGTTATAAATTGTGGAGATAAGTTATAGCAAAGAGCTAAAGTCGAGGCAATCAATGCTGAGGCCAAAAAGATCAAGTTGAAATGAAGAAACAAAAGCAAGATCATCATGTTAGTTGCATGATCATAGCTTAATAATATTAGAACACATTACTCAAATGATTAAGATAAACTAACATGATCATAGCTTAATAATATTAAAATACATTACTCAAATGATTAAGATAGATATCATTAACCAAGATGGTTCAAATACTCTATTGGATTTATTGACCTTTTTTTTTTAATGGTCAAAATATTTTTACTCTCTATAAAAGAAATTCACCATCTCTATTGTTTCAACTTTGAAGAAAATAGATTTACCTACCACACTACATAGCACTAAGCAACCGGGGCGGTGCTCCCTAAAACTTTTCCAATACCAAATATTATATTATAAAAATTATACATACACTCTCGTGTGCGGACCACCAAAATAATTTCATTACTCAGTAAAGTCAAATTTGTTGTAAAATTGAAGAGCAAAACGAAGAAAAACGAGAGTATGAAAATCGAGAAATTATAATATTAAAATAATATAATAATCAAATGAAATAAAAAAATTAAATTAATTAAAACAAAGAAGGTGGAATTTTATGAAAAATAAGATTTATCTAATTTCTCCCATCCTCTCACTTATTTTCTCTCTGATGTGTGCCGCACCCTCTATTTATAGGTAATTTGGTAGGTAGGTGGTAGAATTTCATGGCCACTAAGGATATGTCTTTAGGAGACACATTGTCTTTAGCCACTAAGCATGACTACATAATTAACATCTATTTATACCTAATATTTAAAATAAAATTATAATTTTCAGGCTTGTTTTACCTTTTTTTTTTATATATGATAAAAAATTTGTTGGAGACAAGGAACATTTTAAAATTCTCTTTTATTTTATCTAAAATGATCTCATACTATTAGAGACCACAAAAGAGAAAAAAAAAAAGTGTGAAGCAATCTAAAAAATTAGGTCAAATGACTAAAATCAGCCAAACCGACGTTTGTCGCTGGTTTTGTATAAGAGGCGGCCAATGATTAGTCTTGTTTTCTCTAAAGGAACTGATTTGTGGATCGGTCAAGAAAAATATGAGTTTTCGACCGAACTCCACAAGACTAAAAATTCAAAGCTATTCAATTGGGAGCTTCTCTCATTAATAAAGATGGTTTGGACAGGGTGCCCATGGTTTTCTAAAAACTACTCACACTTCTTAAAAAAAAAAAAGAGTATATATATATATATATATATATATATATTTATACACTAACTAAATTTAAAAAACAAAAATAAATTTACTTTTTTCAATTTTAAAAGTTTGACTTAGTTTTTTAAACGATTAGTAAGAACTAAACAACAAGAAGAAAAAAATTTGAAGAAAAAGTAGTCTTGATATATTTAATTTTAAAAATAAAACAAAAAAAAAATGGTTACACCGACCCTTAATTTTTCCATTCTTTCTCCCACATTTTCCTTTCCCAATTTTTTCATTCTCTTTCATCCTATCCATTCCACTCTTTTAACTTCTTTCCTCTTCTCTCTCATATCTTATCCTTCCCTTCTCCCACCATCACGAGTGAGTTTCAAACTTTGTCTTTTTTATTTATTTATTTATTTATTTTTTTTTTCTCTCTGCTTTTTCTTTCTCCTCTTGGCTCCTATTTTCTTCATTTCTTCATGTTTTTCAATAGATCTTCTTTGTTTATGAGCTTCTTAACATAGATATTTTTACTTCTTTTTTCCTCTGTTTTTTCTTTATTTCTTCTCACTTTCTCTCTTTTTTTTAAGTCCATCAGAAGGATCAAACCGCGAATAACCAATCGACCGCTCGTTGTCAGAAGGATCAATGTCTCCAAAATCCATGTGAACCGGACGATGAAAACCGACGCATCAGTGGTAGGCGTCGGTTTGAGTCCAAAATCTACATCTACCGACCGACGATCAGGTCAGACTCGGACAGACTTGCCCAATATTTAATTCAAAAACCCCGTGGTTTCAACTTTGTATCGCTAGCTGACTTTCTTTTACCACTTTTGAAATATTCATCTTGTTCCTATCCTTCCTGGGTGGGTGTACTTAGAAATTTCCTGATTCGACTTCAAGCAGGAATCTGACCGCAGCATTGAGATATCCATCCTTTTAAGAACAGTTCATGGTCCTTCCTTGTTTGGATTGAAGATTTCCTCTACTTAATTCACAGGTCAAATCTTTCTCCGGTAACAACCTCCGATCCGACATGGATTTCTTTCGCAACGCCAAAACCGTCCGTGTCCGCAGCCATCATGACAAGTACCTTGTTGCTGATGACGATCAAGACTCCGTCAACCAAGACCGTAGCGGATCTTCAAAAAATGCTCGTTGGTCCGTCGAGTTTGCATCCGGTGCCAACTCTGACTATATCATCCGTCTTAAAAGCTGCTACGGCAAGTACTTGACCGCCAGCAATCAGCCTTTCTTGCTCGGAATGACCGGCCGGAAAGTGCTTCAGACCCTTCCTCGACGGCTAGATTCGTCCGTCGAGTGGGAACCCGTCAGAGAAGGTTCGCAGGTCAAGTTCAAGACCCGATATGGGAACTTCTTGAGAGCTAATGGGGGTCTACCGCCGTGGCGAAATTCGGTCACCCATGATATTCCGAGTCGAACCGCCACACAAGATTGGATCCTCTGGGACATCGATGTTATTGAGATTCAAGTGTCTGTGAATCATAGAGCTCCCACAATTGAGCATGTGGATTCTCTGGATTTCAATCCCAGCTCGCCCACCTCTAGCAAATCGGCCCATTACTCTAGACTTGAGGTTTGAGATCTCTATAAAACTTGTTTTCGAGACCAATTTGATCCAATTTACTCCATGTCCTTCAAATTTTGATAACGATTTTTTGGTTGTTTGCTTGTAGTCTACTGATTCAACCATTAGCTTACCTCCCAAATCTGAAGGAAGAACCATTTACTATCATGTGGCTGATGAAAGTGGAGATGTAGATGAAGATACAGTGGAGGGTTCTTCTTTTACATTCAAAGGAAATGGGGTGGAGGAACTAACTCTTAAATTGAAGGAAGAAACGGGAATTGAAGGTATCATTGTGTGTACTCGCAATCCATTGAATGGGAATCTTTATCCCCTTCGCCTCCAACTTCCTCCCAACAATGCAATCATGCATGTGGTTGCCGTCCCTGAGTCATCCAAATGTGAGATCTTCAAAACTTTTTTGTTGTTGAATTCACATTATTGCTTGTTTTTATCATTTTTCCTTATCATCAATGTGGCATCTTTTGTTTTTCAGTGGGAAAGGACCTTGCAAAACAACGTTTATTATGAAATCTATAGAGGAGAATATTGATACATTGTGAACAAGAGATTGTGGTTATTACGTTCCTCAAACAAGTCTTAGATTGGGGCTTCATGGCCGTACTTCTTAGTCATTCAGATTGTTCATTGGCTTTTCATTTGACCACACAGAATAATTACAACAAAAGGTAGCTTGAAGCCATTTGTGGAAGATCATATAATTAAGTTGATTAATTATGCTTCTGTAATGTTCAACTCTTTTGCATCCTCTAACTACTTGCTACTTAGGGATTCCCAGAAGATGTAATCTTCCTTGTCAGTAATTGCAGCCAAATTTAGGAAGCTTTTTGCATCATTGATATTCATAGAAAAAGTTGCAAGTTCTTGAATTGCCATATGATGGGATAAGGTTCTTGCAGCCTCCACTTTTTTACAGAGTTTAGGGTTTAAGTACCACTGTGGCTATGAATTTGGACTTGGCATGTCAATGGTCTTTTTATACAATTGCGTAACCTTTGTGGCTGATCTATAAAGAAATCATTAAGAGTCCATGCAGAACGCATTCCACTCTTTAAAATAATAAAACCTATTACGATCTCTCATGATAATTTCTACATGGAAGATTTGATAAATCAACTTGGTGGCCTGGTGGCAGTCGTTGAATATTAAATATGCGTATGGACATACTAGTTTTCAAGTTTAGTAAACCAAGTGCAATGGCAAGTCTCTCACTTTGCATCTTAAGCGATTGTTTTGTGTTATTGGGTGAGTCTACCATGGTTGCTTGTGAACAGTTAAGTGAGTAACCATGTTTCTCTCTAGTTTCTCTCCCAATCAAATCAATAACATCGTAAATCTCTTTTATCTTGGGGTGAGATGCGTCTCTTGCAAAACAAAAACTCATGGCTAATACCATCAATTTCGATAAACTGTATACCCGTCGGGCTCAAAACTGTTCTGCATTTCAGCAAATAGCTTGAAAGCATTTTCAAAAAGCCCACGTCGAAAATATGCATCAATCATCTCATTCCACCAAACCAAACTCCTGTGAGGCATTTTCTCGAACACCGTCATTGCTGAACTAAAACATCCACAAGAAGCATAAAAATGATTCAAGCTGTTGCCCACATAAACATCCGATTCTTCTAACATTCTGTAAAGAGTTCAATCGTCTGCTCTCTCCGGTCCATTCTCCGTGCACAGGCTCCAATCAGATCGTTCCACATGAACGAATTGTGTTATCGACTTGATTAAAAAAAAAAAAAAACACGACAGACATAATCAAAATCAGTTGAAGAAGAAATGTGGAGAATTCGGTTGTAGAGAAAGGGAGGATTTTTGTGGGTCGAGAAGCTACGAATTACCTGAGCATGTATCTGTTTGAGCTTTAACAAATCAGCACAGTCGGTCAAGAAGTGAAGAAGCCGAGTTTGATGGGTCTGGAAAGTCTTGCGCTTGATTTCCACTGGAATAGACTGTGCATTTGGTGGGATTGGTAGAAACATTTTCCACCGACAAGCCCATGAGAAATTTGAGATAGTTTCAAAACTAGTGGAAGCGCTACACACAGACAAATCCGAAGCCCAACATGTCTCCCATTTCATAATAAAAACAGAATGAAGCTTGTCTTTAGTAAGGAAGGACATAGTATTTGATAGAATGTTATCTGCAAAAACAAGGAGATGTTTGGAGGCATTTACTCCATTTCTATTATATTTTCAATAAGAGATTATTGTACCATGAACTCAAATTTTAGGCTGAAAATAAAATTACCAAAATAATTTTATTGTGCGAATGTATTGGTCTCTCATTACTATAAAGCACCAAGTGAGAGAGAGAGAAATAGAGAGGGTGAGAAGTGAAAAAATCCAACCACGAAAAAGCGAGAAGAAATAGAGAGAGTAATGAGCTGAAAAACCTAAACTCAAAAGAGGGAGGAGTGGACCAAGAAAGCAAGAAGGAGATCCTAATTCTAGTGCACAATGGTTTGTTTTGTTAATTTCACGTTGACGTTGGTAAAACGTAAGTAAAAGGTAAAAATCTTACGTTTGGGCATATTTAATTTTGAGTTATTTGTATGAGAAATTCTTTTTCAAATGTGTAATTATAATTGAGTAAGCTGAAATAAAACTAACAACCTAATCATAATTTATCTAGTTTAAATATATGTATTATCAACCAAGAGGTGATAAATTTAAAATTTTCCATCTCACGATTTAAATTAATATATAGTCATCGATTACAATTTCCAATCTTCTTGTATTGTATAACCTCATAAGGCTCATTTCAAGTCTTGGATGTGAGCCACCTTATTTGACTAAGTTACTACAATCATCTAGTGGTTTAATCTGAATCGTCCAGTGGCTTCTTATTGGACTCAAAATATGGCTCTAAACTTCTAAATCGGCTAGCCACCTCAATTATTTTTTTATTTAAAATTCTCACCCTAAAGGATGAGACTTTCTTTTCAATAAATAAATAAATAAAATAGACTACGAAAGAAATGAAAGCCAATAGATGAAATATCCATATTCCCAAAAAAGAAAAAATATATATATATATAACTATTTATGATTCTATTCAACCATCCACCTACCTCTTTTTCCTCCATTTATTATCACTTATCAAAATAAATAAATACTCCAAAGTTGCATCCATCCAATCTTCTGATCACAATTGAAGTATTACAAAAGATAAGCGTAGTCAAATACACTCAAGTATTACTCTTTATTCTATATCTCGTGATTTTGTCTCTTCCTAAAAAAACCGTTCTTTCTTTTAAAAATACATTATTTCTATTGAAAGTTTATTTCACCCACTTCATTTACATGTATTACTATTTGAGAATTGTGATGAATGCATATTAGGAGTGATATTAGTTTTTATTTTCAAAATAATAATTCTAATAATTTAGTACGATAGAGTAGACAAATGGTTGTTGGATATGGTTAAATAGATGGAAGAGACCATATTTATTAGATTTTCTTCATACCTAAACAAAGAAAACTTCCCTTTTAAACTTCGGAGGGGAAAACAATGTCATATTAAAGTTGGAATGGTGATATTTTTTGCTTTCTTGCAATAGGAACAATAATTGACTTGCCTTCATACATAGATGATTTGAGATTTGAGGTTTTATACACTAAATAAAAAAATTATTTCTAAGTAATTAGGTTAAATTACAAATTTAGTCCATTAAATTTAGAGAAAGTTAGAATTTAATCACTATCATTTGATAAAACTTCATAAATAATCCTTATCATTTGATAAAATTTTCATAAATAATTTATACCATAACGATCATATGGACTAAATCCTAAATCCTAAATCCACAAGGACTAAGTTCTAATTTGTTCTAAAATCATATGGACCAAACTTGTAATTTAACTAAGTAATTATAAGAAAATTCAACCAATAATTCTTATTAAGCAAGCAGCATTAAAGAAGCAAATTTTCAAATCCATGTTTCACTCACCTAACACCAAATATTACCCATTTTCAAAATTATCATATCAAATAAATCTTCTCCAAGTGAAGAAGCTCACTTATAACTCGTATTACCATTAAAGCTAAAGAAATTATGTACATTGATTTTTTTTTTTTTTTCTTACAAGCTTTTGTTTTTCTTGTCTTCATCATAAAAGGTCAAATACATTGCATAATAACACAAATTATCATATAGAATGGGGTTAGATAAAAAGTATTATTATGTTATATAATCCTATTGTGCAATACCATATACTTATTTTTAATTCATAAATTTTGTATATATAATTTAGTGATTTTTTGGTTGAATTTTCTTATAATTACTTAGTTAAATTACAAGTTTGGTCCATATGATTTTAGAACAAATTAGAACTTAGTCCTTGTGGATTTAGGATTTAGGATTTAGTCCATATGATCGTTATGGTATAAATTATTTATGAAAATTTTATCAAATGATAAGGATTATTTATGAAGTTTTATCAAATGATAGTGATTAAATTCTAACTTTCTCTAAATTTAATGGACTAAATTTGTAATTTAACCTAATTACTTAGAAATAATTTTTTTATTTAGTGTATAAAACCTCAAATCTCAAATCATCTATGTATGAAGGCAAGTCAATTATTGTTCCTATTGCAAGAAAGCAAAAAATATCACCATTCCAACTTTAATATGACATTGTTTTCCCCTCCGAAGTTTAAAAGGGAAGTTTTCTTTGTTTAGGTATGAAGAAAATCTAANCAATTACATTCTATTGCCAACACTCAACTAGGTAAAAAAAATTAATAAAAAATAAATAAATAAAGAGATTTGTTCCCATTAAAAGACATTTCCAATAAAATCTGCAAGAGAAATGAATAAGAAATATCCAAATATTTTTGAAAAAGAAAAAAATCTTTTTTCTCCACTAGGACTTTTCTTTTTTCCCCTCTAGACCTTAGAGCATAAGTATATTTAAATAATAATAATAATAATAATTGGTGCTAAATTAAAAATGCCCCACACGATAATGACGTGGTCTTTATGCTTTCTTTTTTAGAGCACCGTTAAAATTCTAAATAAGAACATGAACTCAAATGAAATTTATGAACTAAATTACCATATAACAAACTTTGATATTATTAGGAATAATTTGGATGGACTTTAGGCCTTTGCAAAATCTCACATACATAAATTCAACGTACAAAGATTTTAACTTGAATTTGGTTTTCCTATTTCATTTTACTCTTTTTGACCAAGATCTTATTGTTGCGTTTAATTCTGTGGATCTAAAATCACTAACCTCGATTTGTTGCAATTTTTTAGATGTCCAATTTGACTTTTTTATTCTTATTCATTATCTTATATCAACAATTTTTTCTCTTAATTCCAATCTTTTTCTCACTAGTGTACGTTTGAAAAAGATATTGTGTTAGCCTTGAGAGCAATGCAACACTAAATTCACGTTTAAACAAAATTGGAGCTAATTTTACTTTCAAGACCATGCTTTTTCTACGATACAACAAATCTATCAAACATTTGGATATTTGATCATTACGGATACATGAGAGCCAAGAGTTTCTAATGATATTGGTGAAACTCAAGTAGAGATGTCTACTTTTTCCACGAGAACGGGATCCCACGGGGCCCCACCCCGGACGAGGTGGAGTGAGGGGAGAAGTTCTCCGAAAGCTAAATGGGGACAGAGACGGAAAATGCTAATCCACACCCACGTCCCATTCCTCGTTTTTGTCCCATTAAACTTTTTTCTTATATTTAATTTTCAAAATTTATTATTTAATGGTCAAAATAATAAATATATTTGAATTAGTGCAAAAAATGGAAACGAGGAGTAAGAAAGCTGTCTCCGACTCCACCCCTCACCCATGGACATCTCTAAACTCAAGTGCATTAATTAAAAACATTATGATAAAAATAATTGTTTTAGAGCCCAAAAATTGGCAATTTAAATTTTATAAGATAAAAATGGGTGTGGAGGAGAATTTGATGTAGAGGGCCAGCGGGTTGATTGGTGAAAAATGACATGTTTTTGGCTGATTGTGCAGCGGTTCCCACGGCGGCGACTGCCGACTAATATTCCAATTCCAAATTAAATGAATAATTAATTTAATAATTAGAATATTAAAATATATGAGAAAGTACAAAACTGTCCCTCTCCACTCTCTTTCCTACAACAACCCCATTCGCTACTTGACTGCACGTTCGATATTTTGGTAGTGCTTTGTGATTGTGAATGTGATACATTCACATGATGCCCCTCACCTTACTCTTTAATCAAATCTTTCTTTTCTTTTCTTTTTTTAGGTTTTTACTTATTTCCTTACTTTTCTTTTTTTTTACTTTTTTTTGGAAAAAATATATTGTTGAGTTAATTAAATAAATAAATTACTTAACCTTGATCTCATTTACATAAGTTTGACTTTGGTTTATGTTGATTTTTATAATTTCAAAATGTTCATTGATGTTCTTGTACTTTTAAAAAATGACTATTTTGATCATTTCAAAAGAGACTTAAGTAAACCAAAATGAAAGAAAATTGAAAGTACGTAGATTAAAACGAACATTTTAAAAGTACAAGGATCACAACGAACAAAAATCAATACTACAGGAAATAAAACTAATTATTTAATATAGTATAACTGTCATTTCATAAATATTAAATATTCATTCAAGATTAAAGTGAACACATATTTTTTTAATTCAACAATTGCAATGATAGGAGATGTAACAGCTGACCCTTAGAATGCTAATAAGTGCTTTAACCATGTTCTTCGATTAATATACATTTTTTTTGTTCTTTTTTAGTTAGGGAACAATCGAGTTTGAATTTGAACATTTAATCTTTTGGTCAAAGCTAAGGGATTGATTTCTTTCACTTTCATAGGTCTTTTCTTTTTAGTACAACAACTGTGGAGATAAAGATTGAAACTTCAACGTTTAGAGAAGAAAATCATGCCAATTAAGTTAAATTCACTTTGACTCCCACAAATAAAAAAGAAGTATATATATATTGTCTGTAAGTTTCATTTATACATTAAACTATATAAAAGCGATAGTCCATTCTTACCAAATTGAATGGAGTTCGAACTTGAGCTTAACTTAAAATGTTAAATTTAGGTTGTCAATTTTTGTAGCAATAGTTGACGTAAAACATTACCCAAGATCTTAAATCTTCTACCTTACATATGTCTTTCTTGTGTAAAAAAAGAATGTGTTTCTTAAAAGGGAAATGAAAAACCAAATCTTAACAACAAATCATAATTTTCTTTGTCTTTATTATGAATATATATTTTTGGCTTTTTTCGATGAATAATATATTTTTGTCTTTATGAACTAATATAGTAAAATATGCCGACAAACTCACCTTAATATTTTATTTGATTTTAAAGGGAGCCTTTTGCACTATTTGATGATTTTATAAGTATTTAAATAGAAACAAATGTTTATATTAAACTCTTGAATTAAGTACGATCATTTTGGTTTACTCTCAAAATATATATTGATCAGAACCAACTAATAATTGACGATTTAATTAAATTAAATTGATTATAAAAATAAAAAAAAAAAAAAAAAAAACCCTACCCTTCAAATAATAGAAGGCGTTTTTTAAAAGAGAATATTTAAATAATAATAATAACAATAATTGCATTAAACATTTTGTTGCCCGACAATTCAAAGGAGAGAGGGGCGAGTGGTGAGGGATGACACTCACGTGGATAAGGAAAATCGTCGTCGTCCATTCACGTTTGTCATTCACGCAAGATTCTGTCACCGAGCTGTTACGGTAGCAGGCGAAGACATTTTGATTTTTGACTATAAATATATATATGTTAATGAAAAAGCGCGATTAGAGCAATCAATCAGCCGCTCAATTTGCTGATCACACGACGGCCGTTTCGCCGGATTCCTCTGTTCCCAAAATTTCCACTACTTCCTTCACCCTTAGTGCCAAAACTGAAGTCAAATTCGAAGAAAATTTGAACTCTCAGGCAAGTTTCTTCAACCTTTTGCAATTAGCATCCACATTTTGAAGGCTTTGAGCGATCGAGGTAGCTGTGTGATGGGGGTGGACTACTACAATGTGTTGAAGGTGAACAGAAATGCGAATGAAGAAGACTTGAAGAGGTCATATAAGAGGTTGGCTATGAAATGGCATCCTGATAAGAATCCTTACAACAAGAAAGAGGCGGAGGCTAAGTTCAAGCAGATCTCTGAGGCTTATGATGTGTTAAGCGACTCTAAGAAGCGTCAGATCTACGATCTCTACGGCGAGGAGGCTCTTAAGTCTGCTGATTTTGTTCCTCCGCCTAATTCTAATCCTTCTTTTTCCTATGTCCCTCGTGATGCCGACGACATTTTTGCCGAGTTTTTCGGCGGAGCTGGTAGTGGTAAGAGCCGAGGGTTTAGAGGAGAGAGTTTGTTTAGGAATGGGAAGGCGGAGGCCGGGAAACAAACGAATAGGAAAGCACCGCCAATTGAGAGCAAGTTGATGTGTAGTTTGGAGGAGCTCTACAAAGGTTCCAGAAGGAAGATGAGGATTTCCCGCACTGTCCCTGATGAATTTGGGTATGTAAAGTTTTTTATTTCTTCTAGTGGTTTTTAGCTCTTCTTTTACATTTTCTGTATTTGTTGAAACAAAAACGTTAAATGCTTATAATTCTTATTTGTTTCGATTGCATATAATGGTATTGGGTTACTAGTAATACTCTTTGATCCTGTAATGCTTAATGGGTGCAACTGTAAAGAACAATATTGCATGGACTATATTATTCCTTTTTCTTGGCTGAGCTGGGACATTGATCCCTCTTTACATGCCAAATGATTCCTTCTGTTCTATCTTTACCATTGATAGAAAGGCAGCATGATAAAAAATTATGAGCCAGTGGTATGTCAAATTCTTGTTTACCTAACTTGAAAAGCCTCCTTGTGTAGTTAATTGGATGGTTGCGTTTGTATTGTAGAAAGACAGTGGGTAGATTTTATGATCTTATGAATATTATGATCTGACATAAAGTTTGTGAATTATGATCGGGAAAGGAATTGGTGCTTCCACTTTGTTCAACGACCACTCGATTGCATCGCACACTTTTCTATAATGATATTTTATTGTATTTAGGAATAATAAACATGCTTTTGTTGCTGAAAATTGGAAAAGAACATTATTGATTTGAACTAATCGAGCATAAGCTTTCTCTTTCTTTTTGGCATCACCTTGCAATCAAGCTCACATTTGACACTTTATTTCATTGATCTCATTATATCTTCAATGTTCTTGCATGTTTATGGCCCGAGTTTTCATCTCTTTTTCCTCCTGGATTTAGGCTTATTCAAGGGACTTGTTTTTGTAGGAAACCAAAAAATGTTGATGAAGTGTTGAAAATAGATATTAAGCCTGGTTGGAAGAAGGGGACAAAAATCACTTTCCCTGAGAAAGGAAATCAAGAACCTGGTGTTGCTCCTGCTGATCTTATATTTATCATCGATGAGAAACCGCATCCTGTTTTTGAGAGGGATGGTAATGATTTGGTAGTCAATCAGAAAATATCTCTATTAGAAGCACTCACCGGAAAGACATTGAACATTACAACTTTGGATGGAAGAGATCTTACTACTGTAACTGATATTGTCAAACCGGGTTACGAGGTAGTGATTCAAAATGAAGGAATGCCCATCTCTAAAGAACCAAACAAGAAGGGGAATCTTAGAATCAAGTTTGATATCATTTTCCCATCAAAGCTTACTTTTGAACAGAAATCTGATCTAAGAAGGGCTTTGGGTGGTTCTGATTAAGAAGTTAAGCTCAGAGGCAGCCACAAGGACGAACCTTCTACGCAGGGGATCGATAATGCAAGCTCAAAAACATGTAAATACTTGACCTACTCTCCGGAAAGGAACATTGTGCATATTAGGATTTTGAAGAACTGCTTGATTGATTCTTGGAAATAAGATTTAGGAAGGGAAATCTAGCATTCTTCATCCACTGCCCTTGTAGCCAAAAGTTAACTTTGACTTGATTATAATAATGTTGCATCATGTGATCATACATATTTTTACGGGAAGTCAATGTAAGCTTATTTGTATTTTATTAGCTTCGAATTTGGTGTATACTTTGCATCCACTGGTGTTGAATAATCTATGCAATGTCCTTTTTCTTATCTTTTCAAATTTTCTAGTGTCTAATAAACGAAACCCTTACCATCATCTTCACCGTTTCCACATAGCTATTACTTTAGAGAACCTCCCTTGTTAATTGCTATCAATCCAATCAAACCAATCAAAAGCATGTTATGATATGTATTTGTTTTGTGTGAGTGTGCAGAGGAAGAGAGAGATTGCACAAGTAGAAGAAGAGCAATAGGTAGAATTTTCATAAAATTAGAAGTCAGAAGGGCTGGAATAATAAAATAAACACCATTTTAGTTTGTCTTTGTTCTAGATAACTAGATTCCTGGTTCTTTATTACTTTTTCTTCCTTCCTTATTGACAAGCTTCATAAGCATCAATCAATATTTACTATGTTTCTCAATCTTCTTCTGCAGCTCCTCCCTCCTGGCTCCGACCACCTTATCGACTACTTTCCCGTTCTTCATCAGTATGAATGTTGGCATTGCCTCCACTCCATATTCCCTTGCAACATCCTGCGTTGTCATCCGTATTTTTCCCAACAGGTCATGTACTGAACCAAAACAAAACAAAGACAAGACAAGATTGAAAGCTCATACCATCAATTCATCAACGTCGATTTTGATGAACTCGACATCCTTGAACCTTGCAGCAAACTCCTTGATGGTCGGCTCCATGTGTCGACACGGTCCACACCACGCAGCAGTGAAGTCAATCACTATCTAACAACAAACCACAACACAAAGTTAAATCAGCCCAGCTACTCGTCCACAACAAAAACAAAACACACATTATTGTATGTTGGGATAGAAAGTTCGTATGAAACTTACAAGCTTGTTTGTTTCCTTTGTGGCTTCAACACGAGCTGTCCACTGAGCTTTGTTGTGACACTCCACAATGGTTGGAGTCTTTTGTTGTAATGTTGCATTGGAAGATTTTGAACGTGGGACCGTAAAGCTTGCCCCCATGTTTTGAAATTGAAGCACCAAGTTTTGAACTGAAATCTTGTTTTGAGTGCAAAGATTTGAAGATATGGCCGACGAGCAGCTTTTATTTATACAGAAGAATTAAAGAGTAAAAGGGTAACTAAAATTTTCTCATGATGTATGGAATATGATTCCATCGTGGCCGAAATTTTATGTTATATTCTAATTATTGCGTTGTCAACGGAAAATCAAACGAACACCGTTCTTTATGCTCTCATGTAAACACAGTTAATTAGCTGCAAATCAAGAGTTGACAAAATTGGTAAGTAATAATACGAACTTAAAATATCTTTCTAGCGACTAATGTCGGCATAAATTAATTAACTTTTGATATTACTGCTAATGGCGCTATTTAATTAATATAAATTAACTTTTTTTAATCTTCTAATATGGACAATCAGAGGTGGAGAATATATGATGACTGTTTGAACAACGTAAATTTGTATACTTTAATATTATGATGTCAAAATCCACGCATAAGAAGATTGGTACAATAAAATTACATTTCAATTAAAAAAAAAATGATTAGATGCAGTCTAGACTGCACCTATTTTCATACATTCATTTTCTTTTACTCAAGTCATTTAAAAAAATATTGTAATACATGACACAATTTTGGTTGCAGACTGCACTCGAGCTTTTCAAGAAAAGAGAAAGATAACTTACACTTTTTAGTCTATATCAACCTTATTTAATATATTCTGTTGATGGAGAGACTAAAATTCAATACTTTTTTAATGTTAAAAAATTGATTGTTCAATTTTAAAATTTAGAGACTAATTTATCAAAAGTTTTATGATTAAAGGACAAAAAAAAGTAAATTATTAAAAAAAAAAAATTTAATCTTAGTTGTTTTTAATAATATGCACCTTTTTTGTTTCTAAATTTTACTTGTATTTTTCTGCTTGTTATCCAGAGTATTTTTTTTAATTAAAAAAAAAAATTCAATACTAATCTGACATTTAAAATATAAAATATTTTCTTCTTCTTAATTCACTCTCCTCTCCTCTCCTCTCCCTACACCATCCCTTCTTAGTGTCTAGAAATACTATAAAAACTACCGACGCCATAAAATTCGTCAGAGAAATAGATCTGTTAGTGACATTTAGTAAGGGTCCATAAAAGTCAACTCCTGTACACAATAATTAAACAATCGTTTGCCAAAAAAAAAAAAAACAACCTTTTGCAAAAAAAAAAAAAACAACCTTTTGCAAAAAAAAAAAAAACAACCTTTTGCAAAAAAAAAAAAAACAACCTTTTGCAAAAAAAAAAAAAACAACCTTTTGCAAAAAAAAAAAAAACAACCTTTTGCAAAAAAAAAAAAAACAACCTTTTGCAAAAAAAAAAAAAACAACCTTTTGCAAAAAAAAAAAAAACAACCTTTTGCAAAAAAAAAAAAAACAACCTTTTGCAAAAAAAAAAAAAAAAAAAAACAAAACTTAGGTAAAACTTAGGCTACCCCATTTTTATGCATTACATTCAATTCTCAATCATAATTTATCACATGGTAAACTCTCTTCTCACTTTTATTTTTGGTAATTATAATGAAAATGCACAAGATTGGTGGATGAGTAAATGTAATAAAATGAAAAATGTGTTTCAAACAATGATTCGACTAATGATGAAAAATGAAAACCTTTTGTTCACTTCCCTACCTTAACAACAATGAAACTGATAGATCAAATTCCATTTAGTATGATTCATAATGGTCATTTGTCAAAAAAATGACTTTGGTTGTCAAATTGAAATAAAGGTTATCTAACACACAACAAAATTTGTTACGCACGATGTTACAACAATTCCAAGAACATTATAAATAAACACAGAAAAATAAAACACGAACAAGACACAAAATTTGGTAATCCAATTCAATGCAATACCACTTATGTCTAAGGGACAGTGTGGCCTAGTAAAGATAAATTTACTAATATAAGGTCAAACAATTGTAACGTTGTACTTATCTGTAAATAAATGACAATTACAGTGACATGCAAATAGCTTAACTTTGTGAATCGGCTCCCTCTAGGTGTGAGACTCCTTTTTAATGAAACTTAGGTTCTCCCTAAATGTGTGTGCTTGTGTGTGGGGGCAAACCATGAAATATGCTCACATTCACGTTACAGTGTCCAAGATATATCGAAAAGGATAGGAAGGCACACAAGCAAATATGCACTACACATATGAACATATAAGAATCCAATCTCAAAGTGGAAACAACACGGCAAGGAACATATTATAGAAACATGTTCAACTAGAAACAAACTCCCAAACCCAAATGATTAAACGACTTAGAGTAATTGAATTGTCTAGGAGACTTAGTTGAGATTCATAAAAAGCATAGTGCACACCGGTTTAAACCACAACACCAGCTTGAGTGATGACTTTGTGTAATGATGCTGCTTGGTAGGACAATGAGGGTAAGTCAGTAAATGAGCATTGTGATATTGTCCTTGTAGATCAAATGTGGGTGATTGAGGAGAGGATGAGAATTGTCTCTTCGATTGAATTCCAAATACCTATTGAATCTAATTCTCTAAAGGCTAATTCCACTCCTTAACCTGCTTCATCGAAGTCTCTTTGTTATAAAGCTAGCTTCTTCAATGGAAGTGCAATAGTTTCATCACTCATGCTCAAAATATATAGATTATTCAGCTTTTTAACTGTTAGTTGACTAAAAGTACTCGAAATAGTGGTAGTTACAATGGTGACCTTACTTGATTATCTATCAAAATATAATCTTTTCTTAGTTCAACACAACATTTAAAGAAAGATTCAAATATCTAAGTTCAAACATATTTGTTAACCAATTGATTTTGGACTTTCTCTCCCTCATCTTCTACTTCCTCTATCTCCATCTCTTCTCTTATCTCTCCCTCTTTTGTCAAACCTCACCTAGGTTAAAATATTGATGTCGATATAGATATCGGCATTTCAAATTTTCGGATATATCGATAACATTTATTTACATTGATAATTAAGTTGTTTTTACTCTCAAACTAAGTTAGGAATATAGTTATTGATATTCCTATTCATGTTGAACTAAATAGATAACAGTTTCATGTTTTACGAGCATTTATAAAAGATATTGACGTATATTTAACATCAATGTCGAAGCTTTTGATATAGGGAATATATTGGTATATTGACAGATATTTCTATTCTTGAACCCCACCATAAGCGAAAACTTCGTTTCGAGAAGGTTCGACCCTTACCTCGTAAGTGTTGAAATGGGAGCCGAGGGTAAGGGTTAAGATGCCAATTTAGCTTTTTGGAGAAGGAATTTGATCTGTTTTGCATTTATGCCCGAAGCCTTTTTCTTTTGAGTTCTCATTGTGACATTGTAGCATCAAATTAAACAATACATACACAAATTCTTCCAGAAAAAGCCATTACATTTCCTAGTTGCACTACAAATAATAATGGAAGTCAGAATATTTCTTTTCTTTTTTTCTTTGGACCTTCAGATGTGGAGCCCATTGAACAAATTTGACTTTGAAAATAGGCACGAAAGCTATTGGTTGTGTTTAATTATTGATATTTCTAGTGATAATAAAATTTAGGGACATTTTTACTTTTTAGAAAAGACACGTGGTTTATGTTTTTAATTTTATCAAATTGAATAAATTTTGAAACTAAGATTGTGGATCATTAAATTGGAACGCAAACATGTATGACATGGAAAAGGCAACGTGGATGCTTAGGTGTAAAAGATCTATGTAGTTAAGGATTGTCTCAGGCAAGGACCAAAAACTACTAGTGGGTCCAAGTCCGAAGGAAACCGAGAGGTGGCATGGGAAAACACACGTCACAAAAGAGAAAATTCAAATCCTTGAGTTCCAAATTGACCAAACGGAGGAATTATCTCAAAAGGAAAATAATAGAGCTGAGCTTGATAGTCCTAAGGAGGACAAGTAAGTAAGATGAATCCAAGGGAGAAACTCTAACTCCATCTATGATTAGCTGAGCTAAATACTCCATATATACTAGCTAGGAATCGAGGCGTACTCTGCTCGTCACCACACTGGTGCTTGCACTCTCACACAAGTTGGTTCTATCATCGAGGTTAGACTAGAGGAACAACTCAGGATCGATGCTAGTTTTATACGCCAACAAAGAAAATAAGGCAAAAATTCAACAAAAGAAAAACAACTCGAAAGTGAAGTGTGGTCAACTTAAGAGTGAAGTGCTGGAGAGAATGGCTTTGTTGATGAATGTGTGGGAGTGAAGATGTTGCTAACTACCAAGAATTTTACCCAAATTTCTCTAATCCTATTCTCAAAAAAAAAAAAAAAAAAAAAAAAAAAAAAAATATATTCTATTAGCCTACTCAATTTGTTAAAAAGATTTGATCCTAACATAACAATTTGTTGAAAATAACAATTTGCTAAAACAATTTACCTAACGTGCTCAACTTGATGAACAAACTTGGCTGAAAAATGTTTGGTGACTGAATACGTCGAATGCCCAAATTGTTTTAACTTCACTAAAAATCTTGCATTTTGTTTGATCTCAATTTATTTTGTTTGATAATTTTTAATCAACATTTTAGCCATTAAACAAAGTTCGAACCCTAAGCCGAATCAGCCACACCTATATTCCAACCAACAGACCGTCCTCATTACTTTCCACTGGTCTGCTAACAGTGAAGACAATGTATTATTTCAAACTTAAAGCAAGTCACATTCATTTATGTTTACCTTCCAACTAACATATTTTTAAACCTTTCACGGTTGGGTCTACTAACAGTGTGGACAATTTTGAAGAGTTAGAGAATCAATGGAGCATCTCTGATGCCATCTGTTTACAATTTAACCTAATAAAAATTTCTAGTGGTGTGTGCGCTCATACATCTATATACATTCCAGAAAATGTCCTTCGAGAATGCAAATAGAAGAGGTATTCTATCCATAGGCAAAGAATCATGAGCTAAACGTCAAGCAAAATTTGTTAGCCGAAAGGAGTACAATTCCTTCAGAGTACTTTTGGATGGACCATTCATGACAGCACTAAAGCTGCCATGCCCATAACTAAAATTTTGAGAAATTTTCAAAGCACTCAACACCAAACAAGTAGGTAACTACCAACTGAGAATTCTCTACACACAATTTCAATTCTAATCAGCAAAGTTGACCATATCGGAGATAACAAGCTTTCCATCTGATTTAGTAAAATCATCCAATGCTTCTAAAATCATATGTTATTTAAAAGACCAACAAAACTTGATAACTAAAACAAGATAAAGCATATCATACCTTAGCATACGTCTAAGCAAAAGCAACTCATGTCCACAAAATAACTTAGGATCAAATGGTTTTTGCGATATCCGTCTTTTTATACATGTGCCATTGGATCCATCAAAACTAGGGACTACAAAAAAAGTAAGATGTTGGATGGTGAATTCGACGAGGACCAACGTCCAGAGAGGGAGAGAAAAATAAATGAAAAGCAACAAACATTCATTCGCATCGCCCACCCACTTCTGACAAACACCCCGAGGACATCATCAGCAATGTCACGAAGCCACTCCAATACTTGCAGAGTTAGGAGCACCTTGGGAGGAACCATGACTGTTGTAAGAGTGGCCACCACCACCCCTACCACCTCCTCTTCCTCGACCATTGTAGTAGTTCCTCTGATAATAGTTTCCTGACTGGTCATAATATCGAGTGCGTCCATTCTGGTAGGATCCTCCCCCTCTTCCATCACCTCGACCTCCACGGCCATTAGAATATCCTCTTCGGCCACCAACACCGCGGCCACCTCTTTGGTTCATATATCCTCCCCTTCGAGGAACATACTGCTGTTCTTTTCCATCTCCGTCTGCATGTTTCTGCTCAAATTCTTCTTCTGGTCTCACTTCTTGCGGTGTGACGAATTCAGAAGAATTTCCAGTCTCTTGCACATCCTGCAATGCAGAAGTCTCAATATTCAGATAAAGAGAAACACGGGGATCGTGGGCCACAGGTCGCACGACAGAAGAACACCCAACATAAAAATGCACACTCCTCGTTGCAGAGAATGAAATACTGCAGAAAGATTAAAATAACTGGGGCATACACTGGGCAGCTCGTCAGCAGAACCAGGATGACCATCACTGATATCATCTCCTTGCAAGTCTCCAGCGTCAACATCCTACAAATTAAGGAGTTATACAAAATTATTATCAAATTTTGTAACAGCGACACGAATAAAAATATTTTGCAGTTAAGGTGGAAAAGCTATTCCAATTAGTAATTTTTTCGACTGAATCCTTGGATCGAGGTGTTTACTCAAATGCTTATTGCTATAAAGCAGCAAACTTAACCACTAATAAATCAAATTACTCCATGGCTTAAGCAAAATTTAGCATTCAGATGAGGAAAGCTGACAGGAAAGAATGAAAATTCTGAGAGGAGAAATAGTGACAATTTTCTTTGAATACATAGTATTATGACAATTTTCTTTCCAATGCCATCGACAACAAGAAATATACTATTAAATACGTATTGGTTAAAAAAGCAATACTCTATAACCCAACTAAGTAATTTATTCTTGTGGTTGAAGATTCCATTGTACCTCTTTAACAATATCTTTCAAATCAAAGGAACCAAATCTGCAAAAATCATGTGTTCGGCTCTCCGTGTCTTTAGGGAGGGTCATCTGCCAATTAAAGGCAGAGTATACAGTTATAGAAGTCACCAGCAAATACGCAACCAAGTAAGAGCCAACTTGGTTGGTGGAATACAAATATCTTCAAGAAAAATTTAAGAAGACCTCACACAGTGGTGCATTGCCCTTGCCCAATCATACATCTTCCCAAAAGTAAGTATTAACTTTACAACGAATGAGGTCTTTGTGCCTGAGAAAACATTTCCAAAGGCCCTTTGATGAACACGAAGTGAAAGTTTGAGAACGAACCAAAAGTGGCAAATTAAGTCCCAATAGCCATTCTCCGAAAGCTTCTCCACTATTAGTTTCTTCAAATTCATGGACATAGATCAAATCCCTATCATTTCGAAGGTTTCCCAGCATGTGCATAGCTTAGCCATTATGGGGAAGACGCCAATAATGGCATCAGTATCAATTTCTGGACTGGTAGATGTGCACACCTTACTTCTCAAGCAGCTTTGGAAATTTGCCCAAGAGGAAAATGAATTGTGGAGAATGGTTATTTCAAGTATTGATGAGGAAGCCACCAGGGGTTGGCAAACTTTGAATCCTAAGAGTACTGCCAAAGGAAAACCTTGGTTTGATAGTGCAAAAAGTAGCAACTTCCATGTCAATTTTTACCATTAAAAGCCAACAAAGGCAACAATATTAGTTTCTGGAATATAGATGGTCGAATGGTATTCCTCTATGGAAGACTTTCCCTGATCTTTTTGCTATTTTTATGAAAAAGGAAGCCACTATAGCTGACTGCCGGAGCTTAGAAGCAAATGATAGGGACCTCGGCCTTAGAAGGGGCCTTTAATTTTTTTCATAGAAACAACTGCGTTCATTGAGAAAGAATGAAAGAATACAAAGTCATAAGACAAACCAAGCCCAAGAAAACCCCACCAAAGGACGGTTCCAACCAAGTAAAATGTTACCTAGGGAACATTTACCAAAAACCTTCAAAATCTAAGCTAAAAGAAAAACATCAAACCTCACCAAGGATTAAATGTCACTAAGTCTCTAAACACTCTATTGTTCATGTCCCCCAAAAGATCTACAGCAAAGCACACATCCCCATAAACCACAAGATACGACATTTCTCTTTGAAAGGCAAATGAAGAGGAACTCCCTAATCATCATTCAAATATCCCTCTATACAGCTATCTTTGAAAGAAGTAATTTCACATAGACCTCGCAAATTGACAGCTACAAACAAGGTGATACATTGGCTTTGAAGGGGCGTTTTCAATTGGGAAGAGGAAAGTTGGATTAGGATGATTGACATGATTGATGTGATGTAGTTGGGTGAAGAGAAAGAGTTAGATGGACTCATGAGGCAGGTGGAAGGTTCTCTACCAAACCTCCTTTTGTGAAGCTAACTAAGAAGACCCCAAAAATTAAATCCTCGTTGGAGACTGCTATATGGAAATGCAAGTGTACAAAGAAGGTTAAATTTTTCCTTGTACGATGGCCCACAGAGGTTTAAATACTCAAGACATGATCCAGAGAAAATTCAAAAATTGGCTCCTCTCCCCCTCTGCTTGCTGCCTTTGTCTCAACACAAATGAGACCCTAGACCATTTGCTTATTCACTGTCTGTCCGTTCACTTGTAGTGGTTGGTTTTTTTATGGATATATTCGGTGTTAGTGGCTGCTTGCCAAACTGTATTGATGATTGGCTGGTGGAGGTCTTCTCCTTTTGCAATTGGTCCAAACAGGCCAAATTTTGTGGGTGGGGCTAGGGCTTTATTGTCGCATATTTGGATGGAAAGGAACCTACAAAGATAAGTCATCTTCCCTCTAGTCTTTTTATATAGAAATGTACCGTTAAGAAAATGGGAACTCCTTCTAAGAAGGCTTTGGACAAGACAGGATCAAATGGGCCCATGTCTAAACAGAAAGGAAGGGGGGTACACAACAAGGGGGAAAACAGTTGTGTGTGTGTGTGTGTGTGTATTTGGGGTGGTGAGGCAGGAAGGAGCAGGCACGATAGTTGCCAATGTATCTAAAGGTTTCCAAGCTCCACAAATCAATAGGAGAAGACCATTTTCTCTTTTCTAATAGAAATTTCGTTCCACCATTCTAACTACGATTTTAATCAAAGTTTGGTGAAAGGCATTTAGACAAGGTAAGACACTACACGATGGATGGAACAAAATACATGGAAGTATTACTCGACATTCATTTTAAAGAGATAATGTAATGTGACAAATGAATAACATCATATGGTATGAGAATCCCGTAGTACCGTCTGTTGAAACTTTTCATCTGAATCTTCTTCATGGACAGCCACCGGAACCTGAAAATTGGCATAGTTTCCTGCAGCAACAGCAGCTACTTCAACAGGACCTTTTATCTCAGGCGTGGTAGTGAAATAATCCGACGCCATGATCTTGTGCAGCCTCTCTCTCAAGTTCGCATCTACAAAATTGTATTACAACTCAACAGAACACCAAAAAGGAAAGAACGAAATTAACCGAACAAAACTAGCTATGAAGAAATAGATTAGAAATTAGGGAAAAAGCAATACAAGTAACATCCGTGTTGGGTTCAATAGGCTGGTCAGCCTTCGTGAGCCAGAGTTTAGCGTGCTCGATGCAACGCTCCAACGCATTTTTATGCGGCAAATTCGAATCTACGGGACGAGAGACCAATAGGCCGCTCATCGTCGATATCAAATCCAAATCCCTCTCGACGAGAAGATCGGTAGCATCGTCCGTGACATAATCGTAGGTGATGCAGCAACTTCTCTCATGCGTTCTTGTAAGCATCGTCGAAGTGAAATCGCTTTGAGACTTGACGTCAAACAAAGAGCCAAAATAGAGGAGGTTTAGAAGGTCCTCAACCACAGCGTGTTCGGACTGGTCTTTCTCGTCACTCGTCCTTTCACCCCTAACCTCCGTAGGGGTATCATCGGGTAAAACGGGTTGAGATTGAGAGGAGACACTCGCCTGTTGGCGTTGTACAGCCAAGTTGATTTCCTCAGAGACAGCCGATGATAGCGGTTGGCGAAGCTTTTCAAGTTCATCGATTAGGGCGGTGACAGAAGGCTTAGAACGAAGGACTTCTTCTTGCTCCTTGTTGATGGGCTTTCCCTGAGCAATAGCCTCTTCCATCTGAAGGATGCGATTGTGTTTCTTGCGAAGGGCGCGGAGACGCTTGTTGATGAGGCTGAGGACTGGTCCATCGGAGACATCAGAGGGAGCGGCAGCAGCCATTGTTAAGTCCGGCGAAGGCGGTGGAAAAGAAGGTGATCGTCGGAGCACCACCAAGAATCGGTGGTGAATGGGGGGCAGTTAAGCGAGGGTTTTGAAAGGTTTTCTGTCAGGGGAAAGAGGATGCGATTGGGGGAAGAGAAGGGAGGCGCTGGGAATGGAGACTCAATTTAAGAAAGCCATCAAATAAAGAGGGTTGAGGCCTATCTGTGGGCTCTTTAAATCCATCTCAACTGGGCTCTTTTTCTTTTTTTCCTTTTTTTATCCAAATTTATTAATGTAAAATTAAATAAATCAACTTTTTCTATTAGAAAAAACCTTACATTATCTTATCTACATGCAATTCTAAACTTTGTAACGTAAATCAAACTTTCAATCAATCTCTAGATTATATAAGTATTTAACCTTTTTCATTTAATACATATTAGTAAATCTGCTATCTTCTTAAAAAAGTAATGTATAAGATTTAAAGTATTCAAAATATATATATATATATATATTTAAAGATATTTCACTAAGGCTACATTTACTTTCCATTAAACATAATCAACCGAAAGTAATATGAAAAATGAGACCAAAACTATTACGATTGCAACAATCTTGATTGCAAAATAGTAAATATGGCTAATTTCAAAGATAAATATTTTTGGTGATGTTAAACCGACCATAATTGACATAAAACAAACAGAAGCAGAAAAAAAAAAAAAAAAAAAAAAAAAAAAAAA
>QLSR01000284.1:343920-382620 GCA_031780015.1 Citrullus colocynthis
AAAAAAAAAAAAAAAAAAAAAAAAAAAGGCACACTAGTTCCAAAACGGACCTAGGAGAAAGGGTCAGTTTAAGCCTTAGGCCAAACGAATGTGCTCAGTCTCAATTAAGCCTAACAAAATCCTTAAGGAAGCATACCTACACATGCTTCAACCTAATAACAACATTCGATAACTTAACGTTAACATCTCGATTTTATTCAAATATATGTTTAGTAGTTAATAAATAATTTGTTTAGAATTAATAATGTTTAAACTGCTTAAATTTTATAACAACTTATATGTAAAATTGATCACCAACTCCTACGTGGAACGAATTAGTAAAGACTTTGCAAAACTTTGATCGCTTTTCACAATCATTCACATTCAAATAAATCATAATTAAGTTCCTCATAAAGTCGTGGATCTAATTGTCAAAAAAATAAAATAATAATCGTGGTTCTAAATACTGTTTGCTTGTGTTGAACATTTCCCTTAGTGACTAATAGATATGATCCAAAACAATCACATTCTGATGCAGCACTAGTTTTCTCCAATTGATAAAGTCTTTTTTAAAAAAAAAAAATAAATAAATAAATATTAAATAACCGATTATCGTTTAAGTTCACTATAAAATCCAAAAAGAAGGGGTTTTGCTTGATTACAGATTTGATACCGCTGCCATTTCTTAACCAATTAAACCGTGGTGTTTTACAGTTTACACAGAGGGTTACTTTGGGTACGCAAAAAAGGCTTTTTTTTTTAAATTAAAAAAAAAAAAAAAATATATATATATATATATATATATATATATATATATATATTAATATATATATTTGTCCAATCATCACCATCATCCACGCAACGCAGCCTCGTCGAGCACGTAAATTGAAAATAAATCTGAACACAATGGAGAAGATTAACTGGGCTTCTGTTCCACAAATCCAAATATTGGGCCTCATTTGACTGTTCTTTGTGGGCTAGTATCTCCCAGTTGGATTCAATCATAGTTTGTTTAATAATAACATAAATCATATTTTTCTCTCAATTCGTATAATCGTAAAATGTGTACTATAGAATATCAACTTCGAGGTTAGAGATTCGATCTATTGTTTCATGAATTTAATAACATGCTAGATATTTCTTTAAGTTATTAGTTAAATTTGTGCAAACTCTTGTTTGATAATGCTACATGGTTGAAATTAGTGAGTTCATTGAGATAACTATATGGTTGTGTTTTAAAATTATTAATGGTGTGGATTAGTAATTAAACTTATGAACACATGTTAGAAAATATTTAAAAGTTGAAAGTAAAAGTTAATATATCTAAAAATTAAATTTCAGATAGCATGAAGAAAATATATTAATTACTAAAATTAGCTCAATAGTAATTAAGATGTATTTATTATTTTAAAATGGAAAGTTATAATAATAAAAATGAAGTCAATACAAACATAATTCCAAGAGTACAAAACATGTACCAAGGCTTAGCAATGGATATAATGGGAAATTGACTATAGCAATGGATGAAGCCCAAACTCCAAGTTGGCCATATGAGGTTGGAGTGGGATATAGATGATATGCTGATGGAGTCCTCTCAACTCAAGAGGCCATGCCATTTTATTTGGTGCTATTTTGAAAAGGGAAAAAAAACACTCAAACTAGTTAGTTAGTTTGTCAGAGTCTATTTATTTAGTACAAAATTTGAAAATAAAGGATTCAATCAAATAGAGTTGCATTTTGTGTTTTCAAATATGTATTTAGTATCAGATGTATAAATTAAATTCTAATTTAAACAATTGTTTGAAATGTGTTTTATATTATATACTTATAAATCATAAAACTAACTGCAGTTTTCTATTTAATTGACAATAAATTATGGTTAATTTATTTATGAATATGATTTAATGTTGAAAGAAATTATATAGCAAAAAGAGCCAAAATATTTACAAATATAGCAAAATTCATGCGATAGACTACTATCTGTATCTAGTAGTTTATTCCGATCTATTGCAAATAGACTGTGTATTTTGCTATCAGTTGTAAATATTTTAAGTAATATTGTCATTTAAAATAATTTTCCTATTTTGTAATATTATATAATTTAGAATACATTACATAATACATATTATAATTTTTTACAAAATAAATTGAGTTTATAACATGACATATTGTATTTCTAAATATAATTTTAAAATTTAAAATCTAGATACAATAAAAACATAAGAACGTTATTTTTCAAAATTTGCACTATTTAAATCACATAATTCAAAAATAGTTTTCAGAAATAGATTTCGAAATGTCTTCCATACATATATTTAATGGACTCGCTGAATTTAGAAACGTAAAACAGAATCTGAGTTCTTTGCCAAACATATCTATCATACTCTCTTCTTCCTCAATTGTAGATTTCAAAGTACTTTCTCAACGATAATGAATGATTTGCATTATGAATTTTATTAATGGTTGGACTAAGAAGAGTGATTTTAAAACATGCATTCCACTAATTTGGGAATCTAATTTGCAAATCAACCACATTATCTCCTCATAGTTTTTTTTTTTTTTTTTCAAAAGAGAAACCTTAGTGAAATATTTAGTATATTAGAAGTGATAAACAAAGTTGTTGTTGTAAATTAGTATTTAAATATTCACTAAGAGAGGTTAAATAAGAGTTTTTCTAGTATATCAGTTGTTAGGTGGAGGATTAAACCTTCAACTTTTAAAATGAAAAGTCATATCTATTTTATCTTTTAGGCCAATTATTTTACTAGACTAATTAAGTGAAAGATAATTCACTAATTAAACAAGGAAATGTATATTAAAGATGAAATGCTAGGGTTGGTCCTTTTTTTTACTCATTAATTAGTTATTTTCTCCTCGTCAAGAAACCTAAGTTAAGTTCTAAAAGAATGCCAAGAGAAAGAAACCCAATTCCGTAGAAGACTATAATCATTAATCAAGATATGTTATTCTAACTAATGTTATTGTGAAAATAGGATTTTATTGTATAATTTTAAAGTTAAAACTTACCTTATTTAAAAAAGTAACTACGAAAAAAATAATTAGAGACAAAAGATGAAATGAATTGCATGATATAATATCAATAAACTCCCATAATGTTTTGGGCTTTAATCAAATATGAGGGTTTGAGGTATGGTGAAAATTTCAATGAATTTAAAAAAAAAAAAAATTGTGAAAATTCAATATAATATATAACGCAAAATTAAAATTGGAATGTACTCAATATCCCATTAAGAATCTAGTTAGAAATGGTATGGGAAATGGGATATTGGGTGAGGGGTGCATAAATTTTTTTAAATTTAATCATACATATTAGATTTTTTTTAAATTCTTCTATACAATAAGTATGGAGTTTTAATTCCCATTTTGTGTTATGCTCGCAATGATCATTCAACTTACTCTAAGATGTGTCTCTCCAATTTCACTGTAATACAACTAGCACATAATACAAACAAGAACAAGTTGACTATAAATAGTCAAGTCTACTGCAGTTGTCACCCAATCAAGATGACTATCAGTGACCACAAAAGTGCACACATGGTAAGGATGGCAAAGGAGATGTAATATTTATTTCTATTCATATTTTTACATGTCAATTTAAGTTCGACCCCTTATATTCAATATAAGAGACAAATTGACAGTAATATTATATCGTAAAAGAAGGATAAACCACAAAAAAAGAATAAAAAAATGTCATAAAATATCATGAATGTAAATATATAATATTAATAATAAGTATTATAACTCATTAAAGTGTAAAACATTTGTTTATTAATTTAAATATACTTTTTTATGTTTTGGAATTTTTAATCAACATTTTCGTCCACGTCAACATTTCAATTTTTAAATTAATCTTTTTTTCTTTTTATCATTTTTCAATATTTTGTATTTTAATATATCACTTTGGTACATGTACGTGAAATTAATATGTTTGAGTTGAGTTGCACCAATAAGAAAGTCAAATCTTATCAATTTATGAACACTTTTTCGTTTTCAGTGCTTTTTGTTTTTTTCCCAACTTCACAAAATAAAAAAATAAAAAATATTGTACATTGTAAAGGACATATAATTGGATATCGTTTTCTATGTAAATAGTTTTCATTTTGATAAAAAAGAAAAATGTTTCACGTGTACACATAGAGGAAATAATAATATTGAAAGTAAAATCGTGAAAAGAATGAAATCAATACTAATCAAGTTCAAGACGAAACGAGTGGCACATGCAAACAGTGATTTTTATTTGTAATTTAATCACTTTAAGAATAAACAAAACTTGTTACATGGGATGAAGTTCATCCACATATATCTTTCTTGAATCTTTTGTTAATTTTTTTTTTTTTTAGTATTTTCAAAATATTGTTCACTAAATTAATAATAGAGTATCTTACTCTTGCTTACTAGTTGCCTTAAACTCTTAGGGTATAGAAAGAAAAAAAATGAGTTGGGATTGCAAACAACTTGAATATAGAGTTGTAATATGTCATCGTCTAAACATTATTATAATTCATTTACAAACCTACCCAAAGGGAGTTTTGATTCTTTTGGTCATTTGAGTTGGCATCCACTTTTTTCTTTTCTTCTTTTTTTCTTCCTGAAAAAAATGAAAATGTTATGTTGGAAGCAAAAATTTTAAAATAATAATGAGGAAGGAAAAAAAAAATTCAAACAAAACGATATGGGATTAACTTTAAAAAAATAAATATCTTTTAAAATTTTATTTTTATTTAAATATTTTTTTATAAAAATGATTAAAATAAAAATACTAATCACTTCTAAAATTAAAAAACTACGAATATATTAAAATATTTTAATATTTTAATAATAAAGAGTTGAAAATAAAATTTAAAGCCTCCACTAAGATAGTTATTTAGCTTTTTTTTTTTTTTAAATTAAGTTCATAAATACTATTTTTTTTACTAAATGTCTTAGTTTATTAACTATTTTTCTACTAATGTTTTCAAAACACTTTCTTTTTAAAAATAAAAAAGAACCACATTTTTTTAAATTTTTTTTTGTTTTCGCAATTTTTTTAGATAATTCAACTATTTTATTTAAGAAATATGCATAATTTTCAAAAACTACTTTTGTCAACTATATGTTAAAATGAAATGAACATATCTCAATTGACATAATATTTGCACTATTTATCCTCCGCTCCACATATTATTATAAAAAATTATCAACTATATAATATATAAACATAAATAAATTAAGTTTGCACCATTATTGTTGCCCTTTGCTGGTTACCATACCCACCTAGAGAAATTATTGAGGAGATTACCTAATTTCAGTCAAACTTTAATTTGAACTCAACTTTTCATTAATAAAACTTTTGTCTCTTTCTCTTCCACTATATGGTCTAAATACATATATGATTGCTTTTGGCATGTTTGGATTATTTGAGCAAATTATGCTAATGATTTTGTAATATTGTGTATATCATACCATACATGTTAGGTCAATGATTGATGAAGTTGGAAATGCTACTTGATTTAAAACAAATTTTTTATTATTATTATTTTTTTTTAAAGAAGTTCGATTGGAAATTCTAGCCATACTTCGAAATATTGGTTTTTATTTTATTTTATTTTGTGTTTGATATATCATCCCAAATTAAATAATTCTTTTTTAAAAACCTAGGATCCTAATATATATATATATTTATGGGCACATATGTTTGACATTCATTTTATTATGTTTAGTTTAATTTTTTTGAAGTCCTTATAGACACTTCGATGGTTAATACATATCATATCCAACATTAATATTATGTGAATTATTTAAAAAGCCAATAACAGTGGCAAACTCCTTTTATAGAATTTAAAGATTTACAAATTTGGAGAAATTTTTTTTTTTGATAAACATAATAGTCCTGATAAAATTAAGGGTTGAAAACATAAATGTTTGTCTTTAAAAATATTTAACAAATTAAAGAATGATAGGCCAATTAAAGCGTAGGTAAATATCAAAGTTCTAAAATCTTCAAAATGGGAGGAAGAACATGACAAAGTAGTAACTTTGCTTGTATTATCTTTCTCTGTGATATAAATTTAAATCAATTAATTTAAACATATATAATATAATTGACTAAAATATTATGTCCTAATTTTACAAATTTTGATAAAGTTGATTTCGATGAACATTTATGAAAAAGTTATAAAAACAACAAAAGTTTTAAAAAATAATTTTAAATTAATAAATAGACATTTCATAATTTTTAACTTAGATTAATATGTCTATTGTTTATATTATATTTACATTAGCAAAATTTTGTTGATTATCTTCTTTCTTTTTTGTAAATTCTTTTACGATGTACGTGTTAGATAAAAGTTTAATGAATTTCTTTTTAAAGAAAAATAAAATCCATTAGTTTCCCATTTATGATGTAACAATTAATCAAAAGACAACAAATCAAAGACTGTTTTGGAGATACTTTTTTGAAGATTTATTAGCGTTCATATTGAATTTCACGCGAGGGGAGAAAAGCATGAAATGATATTTTGGATACTGTTGAATTAAAAATAATAATAGAAAAAGAAAATCACTACGCAACTTGTCCTTTTTGTCATCTTTAATTCTCTTTTTAACTCAATCAAACCATCCATATTCTATTCGATAATTATTTAATTTTTTAAAAATTAATTTTAATAAACACCACTCTTATTCCTAAATTTTCATATATTTTTTTTAAAATTCAAGTTAGGTTTTAATTTTCTTAAAAAAAGATGTTTCTAATAATAGAGAAACAATTAAAAATAATTATAAATATGACAAGATTTTACTTTCTATTGCAAGTCTATCACAGTCTATCAAAAACAACTACGAATTCACTATTAAACTAACTACGAATTCTTATTATTGTATAAATATACATTGAATGTGAAACTAGGGTTTATACAAAAAAAAAAAGAGTGGTTGTTTTCAAACATAGCAAATTGAGCAAAACTATTCAAAAATATAGAAAAATTTCACTATATGTCAGCGATAAACTAGCAATAAAAATTTATTGCAGTTTATTAGTGATAGACGGTGAAATTTTTTCTGTATTAATAAATAGTTTGATAATTTTTGTACTTATAATAATTAAAAAAAGAAAAAGAAAAAAAAAAAAAAGAAGAAGGGTATAAGTATAACTAATTAATTATTAAGCAACTGATGAAATTCAGACATCAAGCCTTTTTTCAGAGCTGATGACGAGCTCCAAATCACGCTGAGCGTCAGATACATGAGCCTTGTAACGGTAGTTGTTAGCACAGTAAAGAAAAAAGAAAAAGTTACAAAACGCCATTGTTGCAACCACATAGTAAAAGTAATCCAATCTCCCTTTGTTGAGATCATCCACCAACCAATCGGGTCTGCCATGAGCGGCGGTGGTTCGATGCACAATCAAAACCATAGCAGTATTGACATAGCTAGACAAAGCAATGGAACAAGAGGAGAAAGCATTACCCATAGTCCTCATATGCTCCGGAAATTCCTTATTGAAAAACTCAATTTGGCCAATTATATTAAACGCCTCACAAAGCCCCATGAGGAAGAATTGGGGTGTAAGCCAAAAGACGGACATTATAGAACCGTCATTGTTGGCGCGATTTCTTCTCTGCATTTCGATTAGGCCGGCAACGATCATGGAGAGGACGGCGAAGATTATGCCGACGGCCATGCGTTGGAGCTCCGTTATGCCACTTGGGTGGTGGGTGAATTTACGGAGAGTGGGGACGAGGAATTGGTCGTAGAAGGGAATGAAGAAAGTGATTGTAAGGAAGGAGATGACGATTATGGAAGCAGGGGGAATTTGAAAATTGGGTCCCATGTGACGGTTCATTTGAAGAGCTTGGGAGATTGAGAATGTGGATTGTTGAATAATTGGAGTGAGGCTAAGAATTCCTGTTACCCATATTGGGAAAACTCTGAACAAGCATTTTAATTCTTCTACTTGTTGTATGCTGCTTAGATTCCATTTGTTTACTCTTCTTCCATCTGGGTTTATCTCTTTCTCCATCATAATTGCTGCCTTGTTTAGAAAACTGCAAAATATTCCACAACACCTCAACTCAACTAGTGACCGCTATAGAATTCATTTCATCTCAAATTAATTGGCAATGGAAATAGTAAATCCAATAATCCATTTATCTTTCTAACCACATGAATCTGACTCCTACATCTTATTATATTAGAAAAAGAACCCACAATCAATTAGGTGTGAGTTTATAATGTGTGGAATGTTGATCCTTTAGAAGACGCCAATTTAAAAACTATTGAAAATTGTGTTTGTTTTTGTACAATTTTCATTTTTTTATCAAACATTTCATTTCTTAACCAAAATTTTAAAGATATTTTTTTTGTTTGTTTGTTTTTGAAATATTTTTAGCACTAAACACCATTAGATAGTAGGTTTCAGAAGAAGAAAGAAAGGGAAAAACCTAATTAATAAGTAGAAATGGAGTTGAGTGGACAATAGATGCAGTCAAATAAGAAAATAATTATGGTTTGCTTTAAATTTGAGAATGAGTTAATTTATTTACAAATATAACAAAATTTTATTTTTTATTCGTGATCGATACGGATAAACATCGATGAGGTAATATGGATGATAAATGTCTGTCATTGTCTATCACTAATAAATAATGACATTTTGTTATAATTAAAAATATTTTTAGCAGTTTTATCATTTAAAACAATTAACATTTAAAAAATCAAGGTTGAAATTATTGCTTTAGAGAACAATTTACCCCCAATAATTTAAGGAAAAATGAAAAAGGAAAGTCTGATTTTTTAAAATACTAATATTCGTTCTATAACCATTTAATTTCTTTTGTTTTTAAATAAAGCATGCAAAGACTACTTTTACTTTTTGGTCTCTGCATTTTGTTGTCTACATCATTGCAGAGTTTTAAAATTTAAGTCAAGTAATAAAAATTCTAATGACTTTTAAAAATTTGTTTTTATCTTTAAAAATTGGCTAAAAATACACTACAACGGCTTACTTAAAAAAGATGAATATATAAATAAAAAATTATTAAAAAAATAAAAAATCAAATAATTATTAAACGAGACTTAAATAAATGTCACATCCTTTACAGTAGAGCGTAGAGCGTTAATCGAGAAGAATCCCACTACCTATTGAGAATGATATTTTGATTTTATTTTATTTCATGAAAGGTTCCTACAAGATGTTTTAGTTGTTGACTCTCTTTTATTTATTTTTCTTTTAAGAATAAAACGTCATATATAAGGTTGATCATTAACACACTATTTTTAGAAGATATCAACCTATAGAAATTTATTTCAGACTACAATTATGCTCAAATTCACCATTAATTTAAAGTTGAAATAATAGCATCTACAATAAATACACCTAAATTCAAGAACTTTACAAATAATTCACCATTAATATATAATTTTTAACATTTACCTTCCTCCCTCTGTTGTGAGGTTAAAAATTAACACCTATATCTAAGGATTGCTCTATGTTCATACTTTCTGAAGGCTTTTTATTTTGGTTTGAAAGGTTTCACACATGTTTCCTAATTAATTCTTACATGAGATCTATATATAGGACTTTTTGCAAGGCCAAAAAACTTTAATTCAATTCTCTTTTAAAAAAATACATTTTTAATTCCTTAAGTTTTAACCATAAATACATTTGATCTTAAAGATTTAAAATGTACTTTTTTTAGTCTCGGAATTTGTAAGAATAAGTTTAGAAGATATTGAGTAATTTTTTTACTATTTGAAATATTAATGACATTTTAAATTGAATAATTATTTTAAATGACAAAATGATATTTTCAAATATAACAAAATGTCATTATCTATCAATGATAGACAATAATAGACACTGATAAACATCTATCAATGATGGACAACAATAGATGATAGTAGTTTATCAAGGTTTATCATTGTCTATCACGAATAGAAAAGTGATATTTTGTTATATTTATAAATATTTTAGCTTATTTTGCTATGTTTGAAAACAATCCTTTTAAATTTAAAATAATAATCAAAGAAGGTGGAGGAGAGAGGGTGAAATATACAAAATTTTAAATTATTATTTATGAAAAATTACATAATTATTATAATAATAGCAATTAAATTATAATTTAAAAAAATAAAACACTCATTTTTTTAATCTCTCATCCTCTCCTTCACGCCGGCTGAAGAGAGGAAAATACAAATTGTTAAAATTTTTAAAATTTCATGTCAACATTAAAAATAATATAAATAAAAATACTATTTAAATTCATATATTTTTTTTAAGTTGGTTTAATTTTAATTTTTATATTTTAAATTATCCAACCTGTACTTTGAATCTTAAATTTAGTCTCTAATGTCAGTGTATTATTGATTTTTTTAAAAAAAATGTTATTTATTAACATTTTTACTATAAATTTTAAAAATATATTCATATATTATATTTATTTATACGACAATTATTGTCATTATTATTTGACCAATTTTGATAAAAAAAACAATTTTGAGAAATTAAATTTAAGACTTATTAAAAATATAGAGATTAGAATTAAACCTACAAGAATTAAAATTATACAAACTTTAAAGTGTAAGAGCATAATTTAACTAGAATAAAAAAATATATTTTAAAAGTCTAAAGAACCAAAAGTAAGGACCATTTCCCCCAATTTTCTTTTAAAAAAATTTACTCAATCTAGAGAGGTAAGTGAAGAGGAAGAAAGAAAGGAAGTAAATGAAATACCTAAATTGGTTGGTGAGAGGAAGCTTTGAGAGGACAACAGAGTGAGGGTCCAACGGAGGGTCATAAAAACCCATCTTATCATCAGGAAGCTTAAGATGACGCTTCTTGTAAGCAGCAACAGCCACTTGAGCTAATCCCGTAAATATGCTTCCTTCAGGCTTTATCAACACATAAACACGAGTCCCCATGAAGAACAGAACAATAGAACAAAACATAAGCCCCGTCGGTATTCCATATCCCAAAACCCAACTCACTGAGTCTTGAATATACACAACAATCGTCAAAGTAAACACCAAAACCACCGTAAACGTCGCGTAATACCAATTGTAAAAACTCGCTATCCCTTTCCTCCCTTTCTCAGTCGTCGAGTCAAATTGATCAACCCCAAATGGAATACTACACGGCCTGATTCCGGCGCTTCCGATTGATACTAAACAAAGACTCATTACTAAGAATCCCAATTGGGAAGCCGTCGGCCCTGAGCATTTCGTTGATCCGTTGCACCCAGGCGGATGTAGCTGCGGCAACCACGCCGTTAGTGTCATGGAAGCCATCCCCTGTGTCGTGGTTACTTAACTTAATTAAATAATAAAAATGGAGAAATTTCAAAAGAATTAAATTATTAAAGTTAAAAAAATGGTTTTTGCCCTGCTTTTTAAAAATTAGGTTTTTTTTTTTTTTTTTTCTAGCGTCAAATTCAAGTAAAGTTACCAAAATCAAATTTCGGATTGGACTTTCTCGCTCTCCGGCGCAAATTTGAAACGAATGAGAGAAGAAGAAGACAATCGAGGTTAATCGTGTAGACTCGCCGGAGAAAAAAAAGCAAGAATTTAAAGACTACATGATATAAAATTGCTTTAAAAGTGACATAAAAAAGAGGTAAAAAATTTTTAATATTAAAAAGTAGGGCAAAATTCATTTTGGACTCAAAAAAATGATTTTAAATGAATTATGTGTTAGATTAGCGGTAATTACGAGAAAGGAAAAAAAGGAAGCAATTGCAATAGTCCAGTAGCGGCCAATATAAGCGTCGGAGAGAAAGGCGCCGAGGAGGGGCAAGAAATTGGTGACGCCGGTCCACAGACCCATTAAGCTGGTGGCGGAAACTTGATTCATATGATATATTTTGATTAGGTACACCATGAAATTGGCTAGTAATCCCATCGAAGCTAATCTTTCAAAGGTTTCATTTCCTGCAAATATATATTAAAATGTTAGAGAATTATTAGACTTTCAAGCCCTGAATAAAGAAACAGAAAGAAGAAGAAATAGAGAGACCAAGGATGTAAGGCATGCTCTTCCATCCTCCAGGCTCTCTTTTAGATTTGTTGTGAAGGGAAATAGAAAGATTAGGATTTGCATCTTTGGTGAAGCACTGTAAGTTGCTGGGACAGCTTGAAGCTTTGCTTTCAGCCTCACCCTCCATTATCTCTTCTCTCTCCCTGGTTTGGCCTCTTCTTTCTTATTAATGGGTGTCTCTAAATTTATAGGAAAAAAAAAAGTACTTGGACTTTACTACAATCTTTCTGGAATCCAATAATGAGATTTTTGTATGAATGTACCAACTAGTGATATAAAAATAAAAATTGCGTTAGGGTTCTGGCTACTTGTGATGGATGAGACATACCTAACGCGATAATGTACCTTAAGATTAGTTTATTAATATTGTTGGCTTTAGATAATCCGTGCAAAAATCTCTAAATAAAAAGAGTATGAGAATGTGTGGTGTGTTTGAAGAGTCCATTGGCAGTTTGCAGGATAGTACATGTGTTATTTATAAATCAATAATGTAGGAAGAGGAGGAAAGACAATTGAAATGTGAAAAGGTTGAATAAGGGTGAGAATGTAAAATACTAGTAATCATTCTAGAAAAAATATAACGACAATTTTGCACCGTTGGGATTATAGACAAAAAAAAATAAAAACAATTAGAAAGTATCTAGAATTTATATGTCTTTAAAGCTATGTCGATTTTTGAATCGGCAATTATGATAATTTCGCTACTAAAACCGAGACCAAACTTCACTTTTAAGTACAATGATACATAGAGTTGAAACATTTAAAACTTTAAAAATTGTCTGGTAGGATGTAATTTGAAAACAAAAGATTCATTAAATTTCATATTTTTGTATATGTATTTGGTAGGAGATTAAGAAATTGATTTTAATTTAAATAATTATTTTAAATATGTTTGTTACTATATTTATAAATCACTAAATTAGGTTAAATATAAATTATTATTAATTAATTTATGACTATGTTTTAGTTAAATATTTTATTATTATTATTATTATTATTATTTATAATTAGTTAGATCACATATATTTTAATTTAAGAAATGAATTGGGGTTATAAACAAAGGAGAAACCAAAGGCGTATGCAAGAAGAAGAAGCCCATCTCCTCTCCTCTTATCACATGCACAATCTATCAAATCCCGGATTCTTTTCTTTCAAACAAAAATTCAAAATGTCTTATTATACAAAATTATGATATATTTTTAGATTCGTTGCTAGTCAAAATTGACTATCGGAGTTGCGTGTAATGTATATTCGGGAGGCCTAATTAAATTATTAATTTAGTCTTTATAATATTAAAATCAATCAAGAATATTATTTACATGGACTTAAATAAATCTTCATATAAATAGTCTCTGTAGTTTACTAAAATTCTAAATTAATTTATCAAAGTAGCGAATCATAATTTTTAAATCAAATAAATTAAATTCTAATTTTCTCAAATGGTGTGGATCAATTTTGTAATTTCTATCTTTAGAAAAACTACAATTTTGCGGATTGAAATATAACTTGCTAGTAAAGCCTCAATTTGCTCCTTACAACTATTGAGAAAATTTTTTATTTATAAAAATGTTGCTAATGCTTTGAATAACTTTACACTTGTGGAACTCACCTTCTAACTCACTTCCTTATTTTGCTCTTTTATCTTTTTAATGAATACAAAAAGTCCCACTCTAATTTTTTTTAGTACAATAAATAAAGTATACACATTTGAACTTTCAAACTCTCATAAGAATGATATACGGTGTTAATTATTGTTAAACTATATTTACTTTTTTTAAAAAATTCAATTCAAATTGGTTGTTAACTGGTTAACTTGGAATAGATTTAGAGTGTGTTTAGAATACATTTTTGAAGTGTTTAACTTACAAAATAAGTCATTTTGAAAAAAATTGAAGTGTTTGGTAACTACTGAAGTGTATTATAAACCACTTAAAATAAAAAATGAGTATTTTAAAAAACTCGTTTTTCTCAAGTTAATTCAAACGAGTTCTTAATATAATTTAGCATATATCTACTCTTCTTCTTTGGATCAACGACTAATCGCTAATAATCTATATTTGTTATGTTACCCTTTTTATTTAACAAACGATTTGGGAGCAGATAGACAGAGTTAGATAAATTTCTAAACATATATTTCCAAAACTATGATATTAAAAGAAAAAATGTACCCACAAATGTTTTCTCCCAACAGCACAAATAACTATGACGATAGCTGTAGGGCTCAATTTTATTAATTAATTTGTATTTTATTTAATCTAATTAGGGAATCTTAATTATGTTCCCGTTTGGAATTTTGATATTCCAAAAACATTAGTCCAAAATTTATGAATGTACATACCAAAAAATATCATTAATTAGTGTGTATATACAACATCATTAATAATTATAACACATCTTAAGTCGATGGTTCAATTAGGATTCGAAATCCAAATTCAGTACCAGATGATTCTAATATTTTCCTATAAGTATGCATCTCACAATCCGACTGCACTATCTACTTACTTTGAACTACTTATAAGAGTGAATAACATTTTCATAAACTAATGTAGATTCTTTCTTCATGTTTTATCCTCACTCGCATGTTTTCTATAAATAAGCAAAAAAATTATGGGGGGTTCACTTTGTGAATATAAGTAGCAGCTTCCTATTCTTTTGAATTTATCATAATCATGCTTTCATAGATTAACATTTCCCTCTAGTTCAAATATATGGTTTTGGTTTGGTGCCCAACTTTGGTGTTTTAATAACTATTAACTAATATTTATTACAATGAAAAAAACCAATATTTAAGTCTCATCTAGTAACCATATCGATTTAGTTTTTGGTTTTTGAAAATTAAGATTATTTCTTCCTAATTTTTTACAACGATCTATATACTTCTTTAATATAGGAGTTGAATTATTAACCAAAATAAGTTTCTAAAAACTGCTTTTTGTTAGTTTTTAAAGTTTGACTTTGTTTTTTAAAACATTAATAAAGAGTAAATTTAGATGTTGAATAAGTATTTATAAGCTTAATTTTTAAAAACAAAAAATCGTCATAGTCCGTTTGGATTGACTAGATAAAAAAATGTTTTTAAAAAAAACTCATTTTTATTTAAACTCTTTTGATAAAAATTGTTTAAAATTCATTTCAAAATCTATTTTGAGTAGCTGACAAACACTCCAATTTTTTCCAAACTAACTTATTTCTTAAATTAAACACTTGAAAATGTATTCCAAATACACAGTAATCCTTTTTCTAAAAACACATATTTAAAACTATTGTATGTGTTTTAAAAATCAGCATTGTATATGAATAATGAGATAATAAATCTATTTATATTTCTGAAAAAAAAAACATGAAAATAATAAAAAAAATTATTATAAATAGAAAATATATCAACCTATTTATAAATATAACAAAATTTCACTATTTATCTGTGATAGATCATAATAAACTTTGAAGTCTATCACAGTCTATCATTATAGACGATAATTTTTTTTATATTTATAAATAGTTTGACTTATTTTATTATATTTAAAAATAATTTAATAATAAATTTATATTGCATTTTTCATATTAAAAAAAGTTAAGATATTTTTATAATTATAGTAAGATAGTTATTCATCTCCTTATCAAATAATTTTGAGACAGAATCTTAGTGTCTATCAAAGATGTTATAAATCGGTAAAGTTCAAATACTGTCCAAATGAGTATTTGATTAAAAAGAAAAAATTAAAAAGTGAACCGAAAGAAATATGAAACTAATTGATTTTAAGATGAATACCCATATTTATCTAATAATGTCTTTTTTAATTTCTTTTTTACTTTTTTAATTTGGTTGTTTGCTTCCGTTTTACGCGGTTACCGACCTTGACCGGTCGACGAGTGGTTGAAGTTGAAGTATTATTATTATTATTATTATTATTATTATTATTATTATTATTATTATTATTATTATTATTTATTGAAAATATCGTCTCCAGCTTTTTCCAGACCCAATTAAAATCCTGTCGTAGTTACTCAAACTCCCACGACTTCAATTTTTTTATTTTCTTTCTTTCTAATTCCGAAGGGAAATATTATTCTCTAAAAGAAAATATAAAAACCATTATCTCCATATATATCAATTGAATTGTCTTTTTAATCAGAAATGCCTCCTTTCTCCTCGTAATAAAATTATGGTTAAAATACACTCTTCATCTTATAAATTTTGTTCAATTTCATTTCTTAAATCTTTAATGATCTAATTTTAGTCTCTTTATTTTTAATAAATTTTAAATTTAATTCATAAAAATTAAATTAAAATTTAATTAATTAAATAATAATAAAAATTAAATTTTATTCTAATTAATTAAATAATAATAATAATAATTTTCATGCAAGAAAATAAAATACATGAATATGTTTTCACAATCTTAAAAAATAACATTAAAGATTAAATTTAAAAATTTTAAGAATATATTGATTAAAATTAAACAAATATAAAAAAAAAATCGGAACTAAAATAAACATTAAAGATTAAATTTAAAAATTTTAAGAATATATTGATTAAAATTAAACAAATATAAAAAAAAAATCGGAACTAAAATAAACATTAAAGATTAAATTTAAAAATTTTAAGAATATATTGATTAAAATTAAACAAATATAAAAAAAAAATCGGAACTAAAATAAACATTAAAGATTAAATTTAAAAATTTTAAGAATATATTGATTAAAATTAAACAAATATAAAAAAAAAATCGGAACTAAAATAAACATTAAAGATTAAATTTAAAAATTTTAAAAATATATTGATTAAAATTAAACAAATATAAAAAAAAAATAGGAACTAAAATAAACATTAAAGATTAAATTTAAAAATTTTAAAAATATATTGATTAAAATTAAACAAATATAAAAAAAAAATAGGAACTAAAATAATATTTTAGCTGAAATTAGTAATAAGTGGAATTGAAGATTTTGAATTAAGCAAATCTTTATTATATTTCAACCGTCAACTCCGATATTTATATTTCTACTTGACTGCTTCCCTCACTTCAATGGCTTTTCATTAATTTCATGGTTAGAAAAATTGGCTTTTCATAATGCTATTCTCCCTTTTTTCCACTCATTTATTTTTTCTGTCTCAAAATTATGATATAATTCTTCAAATTATATTTTAATTGAACAATTGTAGCAACCACAACAAAACTAAAAATACATTAAAATTAGAAATTAGAGAAAAACCACGACCCACCAACAAAAAAATTTATTACGTAAAAATTTGTTAGAATCGTACAAAATTCTCTCTTTACCTATAATGAAAATATTCTCTTGAAACGTTTGTACCACTCGCACCCTTTTTTATTCACTCGCATTAAAAAAATGAAAAATAGTAATTTAGGTGAATTAACATAACTAAACTTAAAGCATAACTAAACTTAAAGTGTTGTAATAGCGATGATTTGAATATGAGTCACAAACTCTATTTATTATTTATTATGTTGGAGTTTATCACTTTTTTTTTTTAATATTTTCGACGTGAGAGAAATGCTTTTCTAATATTTATACAAAATCCTACCTAATAAATGTAATTGTTATATTATTCGTATAATAACTCAAACATTTATTAGACCTTGGGAATGTATTTACTCCATAATATTCAAAACTCGAATACTTATTTACTTCGTATGATTTATTTGGATCATAATTTTGATGATTGAACATGAATATTAAATATTCAGGATTTAAATGTCTAAGATAATCAATTTTCGTTTAGATATATAATATAATTTTAACGTCTGAAAGTTAAATATTTGTATTTGTTTTACCGATTTTGTATATAGAGACCAAATTAGATAGTTACTTAAGTAAAATCTAAGATATCAACTAATGTAGCCATAAATTAAATTTATTATTATAATACAACGTTATATCGGTTAATTATTGAATCACTTGAAATAAAAATAAATGAGTATTTTCCATAATTAAATTACTAAAAACAATTAATTAGAACCTTAATAATTGATAATAAAATTTTATATTAAATAATTAAGATAACATAAAATATTAATCCTAAATGTATTAGTCCAAATTTTTTATGTCTAAACAATGTAATTATATTTAATAATTAATTAATAATAATGATTAGTTGATACTAATTGATTAATTAATTAGGTTATATTTTGACTGTCATATAAGATATAGAAAAACCTCATGGTGTTATTAGCAAACACGTGTTAGGTGAGTTCTAAAATTATTCAGATAATAAATATATTGAATTTTAAAAAAAAAATCCTATAAAACAAACAATGTTATTAAACGTCTGTTTGAAATCCACCACAAAATTTGTGAACCTAACCAATTCTAGTGATTTTGGGTGTTTTTTTTTTTTTTTTTTTTATTTGAGTTTAATAAANTTATTAAACGTCTGTTTGAAATCCACCACAAAATTTGTGAACCTAACCAATTCTAGTGATTTTGGGTGTTTTTTTTTTTTTTTTTCTTATTTGAGTTTAATAAATAGAATGTGGCTTATTAATTTATTTTGAATTTAACAGTTCGATCAATAATGTATGTTTCAATCAGTTAAATTATATTTAGTTAGGTAAGAAGGTGTGATCTTTAGATCTAGTTTTATAAAACTAATTTTTTTTATACCAATTCATTCATCGGTGAATTGCCCATTTCGAGATACCTAATAAAAAAATTAGTAGATTGATAATGAGGTGAGAATGGAAATTATTTGGCCAAATTGCTCATTTAGATAAACAAATAATAAACAAATCAGCTGATTTTTTTAAAATTAAAAAAAAATCATTAAAAAGAGATATCCATTAATGTTTTTTTTTTTTAAATTCAGCCAATGACACTTCAACCATTAGTTGGGCTTTGTTTACCTAATTCAGTAAATTTTTTCACCTTGGGCATGCATCCCTTAGCTAGAACATAATCTCTTATCTATTTTCTAGTTTTGTCACATTTTTTTACCAAATTTTTAATTAATTTAATACCACAGACAGTTGGCCTTAAATTAAAAAAAAACCTAATAATTAATATAGTCAAATGGTGGTATCTCTTCCACAATTCCATTAAGAACAATGAACCCACCAGAAGATTACATATGGATTATATTCATGATAGAATCCAAAATTCTTTAAAGTGATTATGGATTATATATTTATATATATCTTGTGCTACAATATTTTTCAAAGGACTTAGTTCATGAATATTTGGGAAAAAAAAGTGCTTATTACTTAAACATATATTTGGAGTTGATTTTGAAATAGTTAAAATTATTTTTGTTGTATTCAAAATTACTCTGTAAATGTGCATTTAATCAATTAAAATTAATTTTGATAATAGATAAATCACTTTTAAAAAGTGAAAAGTATAAAAAAAGATACTAAAATAATTTTGATTGATTTAAGAGCATGTAGTTAATATGTTTAAATGTTAGGCAATTTAATACGAATGATCTATAGAATGGTATTTAGAGGTGCAAAATAAGTTTTGATTTGAGGTTGTTGAGTTATCATAATTGAGCAACTATGCATCAATTCTTTATGAGTTGTCCATTCAGATTTGGTGATTATTTGGAACCTATCTGAAGGTCGATATTGTTTCAACAACGAAGTCTAAGCCTTTATTGATGACTTTCAAGCTTTTTATTGACGATACATTGTTTTAGGCTTCTCTTTTGTCTATAAAACTGTACTTATATTCTGTCATGTAATGCACGATAAACCAGCGTCTCTAATATTTGACTTGAAGAAGAAAAAAAAAACAACAAAACTAAAGTAACGTACACGACTTCAAACCAATGCATAGACACCACCACATAACTTTAGCCCAAAGGCAACCATGCTTTGGCCCTCCCGCACATCCCATTTCCAATTATTGAACATACGTAAACAACAAATTAAAATTAGAAAAATGTAACTCAACCAAAAGTATTTATTAACGTATAATAAAGTAATATTCAAACAAAATTATAATAATGTAATCATGATTTAATTGCTTATCTAATTTTATCTATAAGTGTTTTTTTTTAAAAAAAAAACAAATAAATGGCTAAATACGAATTCGTTTGGTATAAATTTGGTTTTTCAATTTTCAAAATTATAAATTTAATTTTTTAAATTTTGATATTTTTATAAAACAAAAATTACAAATATACTAGACATTGAAAATTTAGGTTTCATTAATCATAACATTCAAACTTATATCTAATAAATCAATTAAATTTATGAAAATTTCAAACTTGAAAAGTTTGGGACTTGTTAGATAATTTTAATAATTTAAGAACCAAATAGATAAAAATTTTAAAGTTTAGAAACTGAACTTACCATTTTTTTTAAAAATACCTTTTGAGTTTTGTGCGTGGCTAAAATACATTAGGATGCCAAATAATTATTAAATAATATAAGACATCCTAAATAATTATTAAATAATATAAGTAACATGCTCACATATATACTAAGCAGACGAAATTAACAATAAAGACCTAATAGGCACTATTAAAAGCTTGATGACTTATCAAAAACAAACTTTTTAAAGTATAATAACTATATAAATATCATCTTGAAAGTTCAAGTACGGTCACTTGTAATTTTATCATTTATAGAATATAATATTAGAATTATAAATTAGAAATTTAAACTTAATCTTTTAATATAACAAATAATAGAATTACTGGTTTTAAATTTTCTCGAGTAGTCGATTTCTAGTAAAAATGAAATAAAAATATTTTGAACCATAAAAAAAAAAAATGCTAATTAGGGTTTAATTATGTTAGACGACCTAAATATTCTTTTGTTTGCCTGAAATATTGTGCTCTTATTATCGGCCATTCAATTATTAGTAAGGAGTCTTATTTTCCTTTTTATTTTTCAAAAGAGTTATGCAAAAGGAAAAAAGAAAAGAGGATGTGCATGCATTACATTTAATTCTCCTGGTGGTATGATTCCAAAAATGATAAAAAAAAAAAAACTTCAAATGCAAAATTGTTGAAAATATTTACAATAAAATATACTGTCTATAGCAATCTATCACATGTAAATAGCGAAATTTTGCTATATTTGTAAATATTTTGGTTCATTTTGCTATATTTAAAAAGAGCCTCAAATCCTATATATACACACTCACATATATTTGCTAAATTAAACAGAATATTCCTAAATTCAAATTTCTAAAAAAAATTCAAAGTACCTTTATCGTTAATTTTGGAGGAAAATTGTTAGCATTTTGTGTAAAAAAAACCACAAAAATTCTAAAAACTTCAAAAAAACCCTTAAAATAAGTATATGAACAAAAATCTTTAATACCCTTTTACTTCTCTTTTTTTTTTTCTCATATAGATACTTTCATTTTTCTCTCATCCCTCCCGTTTTTACACCAATTTTTTCATCTACCAAAAGAAAACATAAAGTTTAAGTTAAAACATAAAATCCCACAAAATTTATAAATAAAAAATCTCCGATTGAAACACACCAAAATATTAAATAGCCAAAAACACACTCGCAACTACTAATATATGCACAACCTTGTGAAAAACTTAAGTCCTAAGATTGCTTATTGTTTCCATTATTATTATTTTTTCATATAGTCTATATACCCTAACTGAAGTTGGCAGCTTTATTTATTTATTTATAAATAAACAAATGTTAAACAGTTAACAAAAAGAGAAAAAGAGAATTGAAAAAAAGAGGGAAAAAAAAAAAAAAAACAAAATTATAAAAAAAAAAAACCATTAAAATTTATATTTTTTTTAAATATATTTTTTTTTTTTTTATTGGTTTTTTTTTTTTATAATAAGTTGTACACCAATTGCAAGGATGGATGATCAAACCTCCAATCTCTATAGAGAAAAGTTATGTAAATTACCGTTGAGTTTACCTCACTTTTGCTACTTTTTATAATTTTTAAATATATATTTCAATATTTATATATGTGTTTTATTTTTCGCATGATCTCTAAATTTTAAAAATGTTTATTTTAGTTTTATATTTTTTTAAGGGAAAAAATATGATTTTAGTCCTTAGGTTTTGGGTATAGTTTCATTTGGTTGGTTTCAAATTGTTACAATTTTAATCCTAAATTTTGAATATAGTTTCAATTTAGTCTTCAGGTTTCAAATGTTGCAACTTTACCTTTGATATTTTAGTTTTGTTTCAATTTGGTCTTTAGGTTTCAAGATTTACACTTTCAACCTTGATATTTTTTTTTTTTATTAAATGCTCATTTTTATTTTTAATGGTAATGTCTATTAATTAATTTAAAATAGTTATAATTAAAAGTTTCAATATTTTTCATCATTAATAAAATTACATTTAAAATTTTACGTCATAGTTATTTTTAAATACTTAATAGACGTTAATGTCAGTGACCGAATTTGTGTATTTAGTAAAAATCAAAATTAAAAAGGTAAAACTTGAACCCTAAAGACAAAATTGAAAAAAAAAACTAAAATTTCAAGGGTAATAATGTAATATTTTGAAACCTATAGACTAAATTGAAATCAAACTCAAAACTTAAGTATTAAAAGTGTAATATTTTGAAATCTATAGACTAAGTGAAAACTAGACACAACTAGGGACCAAAAAAGTAAGTATATATATTTTTTAAAAGTTGAGCAATTTTGTTGCTATTTGCAAAATCTTAAGGGGGTGTTGAAGTCAGAAGTAAAGTTGTTAAGTTTGGAGAGTTATATGATCATAGATATTACAATATAAGGAGTGAATAAGACATTAAATTTGATGTGGTTTTAGTTGTGAGACCTATGAACTTCTTAGGTCAATCAAACAAGTGGTTGAGTTAAAGTCTCCTAACTCTAATTCTTCGAGACAATACGTGAAAATTTTTCTTTCCAAAAACAAAATCCTTTAGCATAACTTATGGCTTTGATCTATTTTCAACGACTAAATTCTTTAGACATGAAATTTGTTACTAAGGTAGTAACAATCAAATTAATTAGCCAAATGACCATTAGGTGACCAATTTTCTATACCATCATGTTCACATTATTTTAAAATTTTTTAAAATTCTCTATTGACCATGTGTCCACCTCATTTTTAAAAGCATGTTCACGCCAAGAAAATTTATGTTTGATGTTACCAGAAATTCTCCCTATAATTTTGTCGGTCTTACTACTCTCAAAACATTCCACGCGTCCCTCATACATTCGTTTCCCCACACCACCGCCCCATTGTTATTCTGAAAAGCTTCCGAATCCTACGTGTCAGTGATTTTATTCCATACATTTCAACTATAAATATCAATTCCTTCTGTTTCATAAATTCTATAGAAATACATGTCAATTTGTAAGTTATCAAATTCAAATGTAATTTGTCTTCTGTTTTATTTTTTTCAGTTTTTTTTAATCAACGTTTTCTTCCATTGAAAGTTAAATATGGAAAGGAAGAGAGGACAAAAAAGGAGGGAAAAACGAAAAAAAAAAAAAAAAAAGAAAAGAAAAAGACAAAAGAAAGACCGGCAGCTAGCGAGGACACTAAAGACGCTGGTAGCAACCATGAGAAGGATGAGACGTACAAGGACTAGGAGAGAGGAAGAAAGAAGGATAACAAAAAGAAGAGGGGGATAAAAAAAATATATAAAAAATATTTATCACATCAATTTTTCACCGTTAGTTATTAAATTATATATCATTAAATTTACTTTTTTTCTATCCCCTTAAATTGTTGGACTAATAGAAAATTTAACATGATATTAAAGCAGGTTGGTTCAGAAGGTCATTTCTTTTTATTTTTACGAAATATCAAATATTTAGATATAAGATTGCTGAATTTGAAAATTTAGAGACTCAAATGCAATTTAAATCAAATTTTGAGTCCTAAAAGTGTAATTTTCTATTAATATATATATATATATATATATATATATATATATATTTATATATATATTTTTTTTCCCTCCCTCTTTTTCAATTGTCGCCCCTTTACCCACCACTTTCCTTTTAGTTATAGCCTTATAGGTAGGACCTATTTCTCGATCAATTTCAATTAGTGATGGTAGAAACCTACTATTTCTTTATGCATCTCTATTTTGTTTATTTATTTTATGTACCTTATATGAATACAATTTTGTTTTTTGTTTTTTTTTTCTTGATAACCAGAACGGAAAAAAAGAAATTGTTTCTAAACAGGCTATAGTAATAAAATTTATTGGAAATTTTCTTTCCTACATTCACTTTTTTTTTTCTTTTTTTACATTGATATACGAATTTAGGAACTAATAGATGAATAATTGAAATAGAAGAAATCAATTAGTTATTCTTCAACTATTTATTTATTTTGAGGAAACACTAATATATTACAAAACAATGTCAACATACACGATTGAAACAAACCATGCATGATAAGGAAAAATAAATAAATGAAGTGGAAAACTTTTGCATCATTTGTTCCGCAAGCAAGTGTGTTAGAAAATTATGACATCACCTCACAAAGGAGAAAGCGACACCGCCTAATACAATGACAAAGAACTTTGCCTCGTTAACGGAAAAAGACACTTCAATAAAGCCATCATTAAGCAGATTAATGACGATGCACGAGAATATTATGGATGTTAATGGATAGGAGACTCTCCAATCCATCAAAGATTGCCATTATTTCAAGAACCTTAATTTACTGCATCGAGGAATGAACTCAAGGCCTGCCAGTCGAACATATCCAAGTAGTCTGAAAGAACTCCACACTAGATCAGAGTTTAGCTTCCACTAATGCTTGGAGGGCGATAACCAACCGAAGAAGGCAGACCTATGGTTAGAAAGGTGGACTCCCACATGAACTTTCCTACTTTAGAAAAACAAACTCTTCATCAAACATATGCTTGTTAATCTATGAACAAAATGAGTTAGCATCAAATGGAATTCTCTGAAATAACTTCTTATGTTTGGCCTCCAAAAATTTTCAAGTGAGGATCACAATCTTGCCCAACTCCAAGAAGAAACCTTCTTGATAATCAAGCACTAATAGTTCAACTTACTCCATGTCATCTTGTCATCACAAAGAACATTCACATTAGTTTCCAGAAAACGAGACAAAATATCCTTCATTATTGAGCATCTTCACACAATGTGCTCAACAGTCTTAATGCGTCTCCCACACATAGCATACAAGAGATCAGATTGGACACCTTTTTAAACACACGTTATCTTTAGAAGGAATAATATTGTAAATAATTTCCACCAACTAATCTTAGCCTTAGAAGGGGGGCTTAGTCTTCTGAAAAAAAAGTTTCCACAACGGGTTATAATACACAACATATCGGAAGAGCTAGCAATATTAGAATTGGACAACTTTTAACCTTAAGTGATAGGCATTTTTAATAGAGAATATTTTATTGTTGTCTAGATTATGAATGATCTCATCATCAACATGCTTCCCGAGAAGGAAACGATTTAAAAAAAAACATAAGCATCCTCTTTAAGAAAACTCGTCTAGATAAAATCTTCATTTCATCGACCAGGCTCAACCATAAGAGTAGCACAGAGAAGTCCTTGAGTGCATGGAATTTAATGACTAAATTTAAATGATGAAATATGTAGCTGGTTGATGTAGAACAAAAATTCACATACCTAACATAACCTTTCGAAGGTTCATTCAAAACTTACTCGAAGAATAATTGCTCAACAGAATCACTTATTTAATTTGATGAATTTAAACATTTATTGACAACAAATTTTGTTGTTTACCTTTGTTAAAAAATTGGTAATGTGTTGTCTCCAACCAATGCATATAGGTTTTGAAACGCTTACACAGTCGTGTACGTTACTTTCTTTTTTATTTGGTTTTCTTCAATTAATTATTTTGAAATACCCTTGCTCATGGTAAATGTTAAAAGAGAAAATGAGGAAAGATTGTTTCAATTTGTCTTTTATTATCGTTTTTTTTTCTTCCTTTTCCAAAAACCCCCATTCACCTGTTATTTGTGTTCGTACTAGAATTGTTGAAGAAATTTAGTTCGTGGTGGAAAAAGTTTATATGTCAATTTCTACATCATCAGTACGACTTTTAATACTTAATTTTCTGATTTTCTCTTAATTAAAAATGCATCTCACTTAAAAATAGACTATGTGATTAGTGTTGTTGAAATTGAAGATTGAACATGCATTTTAGGTTCAATCTTCAATTTATGTACCTACGAGAACTAATCCATCTATTTTATAGAGCTATAGTGGGTGGCGGTCTTAGACATAGTTGATTTTGAGTTTGATTTATTGGACTTGAGTTTTGTTGATCTTATTCTAAATCCCTTTAAACTTAGGCTTCAGGTCAATTTGTTATGAGATGAACTTATTTAAATTAGGGCTAAAATACCATATACCCAATTTGGCAAAATCGAGTTTAAATGATCACGTTGAAGAATCGTAGCATTATTTAAAATTAATTATATTTTTGTCTCAATTTATAATTAATCTCAAATTTAATAATTTATAATTTTCTGATTGTCAAAAATTTATGATTCAAACATTTTGGAGAGAAGGAAATAAAACATCACATGAACATAGAATAATATACAAGTGGAATATGGGTGGTAAGCAATAAGCATTTGGATGAAAGGTTATCTAATTTCATGGCTGGAAAGGAAAATGCTTGAGGATGATTTTGCTGTTTTTATTTATGATTTTGGATTTGTCCATTTTATCTCTTTCTTTAAAAGTAAATAAGAAAAAAGTAGAGCACTTCTGAAAGTAGACCATTTTTAATTTTTAATATTAATACTTTTTAAAACGAAAATCAATAATTAAATACTTCTTTACTTTTGTAATATAATTAATTTATATAATTATGTTTAAATATCCAATTTGATTCAGTTTTTGAAAACAACATCTAATTTAATTGGATTACTAGTTTAGTATTTGAAATTCAAATACATATTTATTTAACCACTAATTCTAAAGATGAGATATACAGCCTCTAATCTAACTAAATGTGAGATATTGTCATTATTGCCATTAGACTGCATACTTTGTTCCATGGATGTCATCGTAAAAAAATAAATTAAATACCAATGAGTTTTGTTGTATTTATTGAAAAATCTAAAGAATTTTAATATCTTCATGTTGGGGCCCCTTTGATTTGTTGATCAAATTCAATTTTATGTTAAATTGAGAAAATAAATGTGGTTGAGAAAATAAATGCATTTATTTTGGTTGCCCAAAAGTCTGAAATCTATTATATATTTATAATTTAAGATAATATAAAATATCAATGTGGCAAAATATCACTTTACCTACTTATTTTTTATTGACTCAATTGATAAAATAATTAAATCTATGTTTTTTCTTTTTTCCTGTCATAATCGATCTTCTTATTAGTACATGAGTGAAATTAAGAACACCAAGTTCAAAATGGTTTAAACTGGTTCCTAAATTGATATTCAATTTTTTAAAAATAATACCAAACACATAAATGAATATATATATATATATATATGAAAAGATTTTCTATTGGATCTATTCTTATTAAATTCTATAGCTATTTTCAAATATAGAAAAATAAGAACCGTTACATTGTAAATTCTAGCAATTCTGTTATTTAAAACAATTATCCTAAATTCTGTTTTAAATTTACCAAACCCCAATTTTAGAATTTTAGATGTAGAATCGATATGACCGTGTGAATCCCATGGTAAGTGCCGTGTGTGTACACTTGCATAAGATACTTATTGAGTTCATCATGAAGTTCAATAGTTAACAAGTTGTAGAGAAAATTTTTAATATTACGAGAGTATCATAGTGTGTCTTTTTATAGAAGATTTGTTTTTATAAATGTTAGTGGAAATATATACATCCATGTCAGCAAGTCTTACTTTATTTTTAAATTGATGTGATATTTAAATTATTAAATGAAATATGAGAATTTTTCATAGGTTTGTAATATTGGAAAATTTTCCCAAGTTACACCTGCCAAATTTGCTCTTAACTGAACAGAGGTGCATGTTGCCACTGGCAAAAGCTCACTACGATGTCCAAGCGTCTTGTAAGTTAGCCCGATATCTAGTCTCAACACCTTCATTATTTGTTTTACATAGGCTCGCGGCTAAATTCTTGAATAATTTATTAACTAAAATATGACGAAAGTTCATCGAAGCAAACTTAACTTAATAGTAATTGACATAATCATTCTCGAGGTGAGAGGTTCAATTACCCATTCCTGCAATTATTGTACTACAAACAAAAATTGACAAAAGTTCTGATAATATAGTTAAAATTGAAACAACATTTTTCATTTGCATCAACATTCTTGAAAACTTTTCTAAAAAAGAAGGAAAAAAAACTTCCTTTTGATAATTAAAGAGGGCCCAGATTCCTAAGTCCGAGATTTACAAATTTTAACTTTTTACTGGATTAAAGCCCACTATCTACTCCTTTTGTAGGGGCCCAATCCACTTGCTTTCTAAGCCCAAAGACTACAAGTCCACTCTTTTGGATGGGGCCCAATCCTTTTGCTTCCTTTCATTTTCAAATTAAAAATGGGAGACAGATGACAAAAGACAGAATAATAACAAAAACAAAATCATAAGCTATAAACACTGAAAATTACTTTGTGTTCTTGTGTTGAACTCAAAAGAACCAAAAACAAAATCAAATAAAACAATTCCAACAATCATGTGTAATTACAAAACTCGTTCTCAGTTACTTTTAAGTCTAATGGTACGTGAAGATCTTATACACAACAACACTCAAATTAGTTAGAGTTGGTGAATAGCTTGACAATAAAATAGTAAGAGATTTCAGCGTGCTTTTGATAATTAATTTGCAATGCTTTAATATAAATGACGTTCGAAAGCTCATCAATGTAATTCTTGAAACCATAATCGAGCGGTTGTTACATCAACATCATTTAAATCCATAATTACACTTTAGATGTCCTCCATTCAATTCACAACAATTATTTCATGGACGACTATATAGGTGTTTGACAAATGGTAGTTGCTCGAACACACATTTCGCCAGCCAAAATTGCAACCAAAATTTTAGTAAAGTTACATTTTTCACATGATTCAAACCACAGCTTTATCAAAGTGGGAAATTGCAAAATTTGTTGAAGTTTAATTAAGACAATACAACACGTTTTACCTCTTTAAGGATCAAATGTAAGATTTAATATAACATTGCCAAATTTTAAAGTAAATTCTACATCTCTAACTCCATCTAAAAGAAAATAAGTTTGAGCCGAGCCAATTTGAATATAACTCTACTAGTTAAAATATAAAAATAGAATTGAAAATTTCAATTCTCGTGTTTTGCATCTAAGCAAAATAGAAATAGAAACATCAAGTTATAATTTTTATTTTCTACCTTTAACATATGTAATAATTAAAATAAAGTTTAAAATACTTTGTACTTTGAGTTTCATTATATTTTGGTTTTGTAATTCTAAAAATTTAATTTTAGACGTGTAAAAATAATCATTGAAGAGAAATTTCAAGATGAATAAATAATTATTGTGTACCCCTGATGATTGTGTTGGGTGAATTGGGACCTCATAAGATCGCATCAGGTGAGCAACAATCGTTTTATCTTAATATTGATTTATGGGCTAACGGATCACACTTTGACCAAGTATCTTATAAAGACTCTTGAGAGTCCATCTACTTCCAATCTTAAAATTAGTCTTTTTGAAGTTAATAATGACCTCTTAAATAAATTATATAAATAACCTAACGTAAATATATTTTAAAACATTTTAGAGTAAAAGGCTAACCCAAACCTTTTTTTTTTTTCTCCTTTAATAATAGACCAATAGTAACTAAGACTAATTTTAAACTTTATTCAGAATACAACTAAATTTGGACATGAAAGTATATGGCATTGAAAATATATCGAAGAAAGATAAAATAAAACTCAAATTACACAAACTAAAACAAAATTTTAACCAAAAATAAATTAACATATTACGTATTGTATTGAAAATTTCTAGGTACCATGAAAGTATGACATTCCCTTTATCTATTCCTTACATATAAGCTCAGCTTTAAAAATGATGTGATGTTTACCACATTAAAAAAAAGAATACTTATCATAAAATTATAATGTAAGTTTTTTTATTCAGTTGTTATTTTCACATATCTATATATTTGACATTGATATTTCTATTATATTAAGAAAAATTATTTTAAATGATAAAATTGTTGAAAATATTTACAAACAATAGAAAAAATAGATTGCGATAGATCACGATAGACTACTATCTATGTCTATCACGACATAGATAGACATAGATAATAGTCTATCGCAGTCTATTGTAGATAAACATTGAAATTTTGTTATATTTATAAATATTTTAGTTCATTTTTTTATATTTGAAAGCAACCCTTATATTAAAAAAAATTATTTTAAATGACAAAACTGCTGAAAATTACAAGTAATAGCAAAATACACTGTCTATTGTAAAAACATTAAAATTTTTTTTACTATATTTATAAATATTTTAGTTCATTTTAGTATATCTAAAAAAGAACTTTATATCAATGAAACACTAAGAGAGAGAGCAGGAAATTGCAAAAAATATTATAACGGATTAATAAAATGTAAAATATTTATTTAATGAATTTTTGTTTATGTAATTTCCCACAAGTATCCAAACAATATCAACATTATATTCATATTTTCAGAGACATTTTCGTGAAACTGAAAACTGGCATCTGTGATTTGTGTGGATGTAAATAAAAAAGTTGCAATGATATAAATTAGACTAAAATACCATTTGGATCCTCACAAGCTTTTTCCTCTACATTTTCAATTTTCTGTTTTAGTCATCGCACTTCCTCAAATTTAGACTCTAATATTAGATAATTGTTGATTTTTAATTTTTTTTATCCATGAAAATTTTTGTATAAATTTTAAAAACAAATTCACATATTTATTTTTTAATATAATACTAATAATTATTATTTGATCAATTTTAATAATTTTTTCAATTATCGTATAAATTTTGAAAGCAAATTCACATATTTATTTTTTTAATATAAAAATTATTATTATTATTTAATCAATTATGATAAAATTAAGAATACTATTATAAATAGAAAAATATCAAACCATTTATAAATATAAAAAAAATTCATAACTTATTTTAGTGTATTTGAAAACAATCAAGAAATTAATTTTAATTTAATAAATTCAATTTAAAATTTATTAAAAGTACATAAATTAAGATTAATCTACCAAAATTAAAAGAATTATTTTCAAATATGAAAAAATAATCAAAATATGCATAATCTTTTAAAGTTTATCACGATATAGACTTTGATGATTTGGTATTACTTCGTTAACAGTTCTATGTTTTAAATAATTTCTCAAATTAAAAGACTTGAATACGAGACGAAAATGAAAATTTAACCAATAAATTATCTATTAGTCGTCGCATTTCGCTTAAATTTCTTTCCATTTTGGTATCGTATCTCGGTTCACCAGTGAGAAGGCCACAGCCTGCTTTCTTGATTTATCCAACAAATTGTCTATTGAACCCCCGCCGTTCTCGATTCTTCTCCATTACTTCCCAATTGCCAACCGTTGATTCAGAAGCAAATGAAGCCTCCAATTGCCTTCCCCGCCCAACCCAAGATTGTCCCTTCAAAGCCAGGTTATCTCATTGCTGCACTTAATTAATGCGCCTTGCATTTCCCAGTGGTTTTGTTCCGTTGCATCGGTAACTGTGTCTTTCCCTCTCCTCTTCTCTCCATTTTTTGGGCATTTCTTTTTCTCTGAGCTCCAGGTGTTCGACGAAATGCCTGAACCATGCTCGTCTTCACCAACGCATTACCCACTTCTTATTTCTTCTTCCCAACCGTGCTTGGATGTTTGAGCCCTTCCGTATTTCCCTCCACTGTTTTTATTCCTAACTCGAGATACGGATGGAATTCGCATCATATGGTTGCGACAGAAAGGAGGTGCGCGCTTTTGTCTTCCAAGGGTATGTTCTATGGTTGTTCTGGGTTTGTGACGAGGTGTAAAGATTTGGATAGAGAAGGGGGTTTCGCATTGGAGGCGGAGATATTGGAGTTTATGAAAAGTTCAAGAAACCCAGAAGCGTTTCCGAGCAAGAAAGACCTGATTGATGCCGGCAGGGAGGATTTGGTGGATGCTATTGTCAAGAAAGGTGGTTGGCTTTGTCTTGGATGGAATTTGGACGTGGAAGAAGATGGGGGTATTGGACAATTTCTAGATGAACGGGAATCTATATTGGCTACTGATTGGGATAGTTTTAGTAAATCCAATAGTTTAAAGGGTGATGAAAGGCAGAGATTCGCGACGCCTCTTTCTCCTATTGCTTCTTCCTCTACATCATCTTCATTCACCGGTAGATCACTGTGAGGATTCCGTTATGACATCTTAGTTTCTTTCTTCTTCATTCGAAACAAATACCTATAAAAGTAACTATTTGGGAATAACATGCGTGAAAATGCTATTATCTTGAAATTTATTCTCGGCTATCTTCAGGGTGTGTGATATATGTATATTTTTTTGGATAAAAAACATTTCATTGACATAGCATGCCATTGAAAAGAAACCTAAATGATTACAACGACAATGAATTGTTTCAGGTTGTGAAAGATAGCTTCTTTTCCCGGTCCCCCACCCTACCTGCCCCTGATTTTATTAACAGATTCATTTAACGTGATTCTTAATGAGTTATCAACCTTAAAATTATTTTCTCATGGAGAAATTTTAAGATGTTTTCTTCATGTTTGAGAAATTGGAACAAAATAACATAAATCTGGGTGCCTTAAGAATCATCGACGACAGAATATTGAGTTTTCCTTGTTGTGTCTAGTTTTGTCTACTATCAGCAATATTTGTAAGGGTGGTTGGTCTTACATGCTTGCCTTTTCACAGAGAAATTGTTGGTGAGCATGAGTCTGGGATTGAGGGTATGCTGAGTCGATTGGAAAAAGAAAGAAATGCGACCTTCGGAGCTGGTAAAAATGATTTGCTTCCTGAAACAACAGCGAAGGAGGTAAGCTTACTGCAGTGATCCAATAGACTGATTTTCCCAATCTGGGCAAGGTTGTTACTAAAGATGTAACTAGCGATCATCGGGCTCCTTTCTGTCATATTAACCACTCGTTAGAGTAACGAGGCTAAAAGATATATCTAGTATTTGATGCAGGATATCTTCTCGATAGGCTTGTCATCATTGGCCGTGCTAATGCTATGATTTCTTTTTCGTTTTTTCAGCTTTGAAATCATTACATCTATAATTCTCTCGTAAGAATTGGAATGGCTGAAACTTAACTTGTGATGCTTCTTGCATGGTAAAAGACAGTTGCTGACCAACAAGGAAGCACCATCAGCACATCACTGAGCGGCAAACAAGGCAAGTGGAGCGATTTGGGGGGTTATCTTAGTCAGGTTTCTTCTTCTTTACAAGTTAACGGTCTTGGAGGCTCTGTTAGTCCTGAAGTGCAGAGAACTTGGAGCACATTCAAGACAGATCTTCAAGATGAAGACTTTGAAGGTTTTTCATTTATTCATAGGTTGGTTTCTATGATATAAGAGTTCGCATCTGACTGAAATTTTATATGTACAGCTTCTGAAATTGCTTTGAGCGAGGGAAGGAGCGGGGAAGTATTGGATGTTCTGAGATATAAAACACTAGGATATGGAGGGGATCCTACCAATTCAAACTCTAGCGAGAAAGAAATGAATCACAATCAAATACGACGTCACCTTCAGAACATGGAGTTGGAGCTCTCGTCCGTAATCGGCTCATTGAAATCTAATGCATTTGTGTCTGAGAAGGTTTATCCTGCAACTTGTTTTTGTTATCAAATGACTGACGTTCTACATATCCTGGATTTTAATGGATGATACATGATTCTTTCATTTCCTCTTCTGGAACTGGAGAAAGATCTGAATAAAAGTAAACGATGCCAACTAGTCTTATAATATTGATAAAAAGGATGAATCTCTTGATCGTTGAGCAATGACGTCAAATTCAATAAATATTGACCTGCCTGTTTATTACAATCATGATCATCAGGGTCAAAGTAAATCTTCTGATGATTTGCTGGAGCTTTCGGATGCTTTTGAGTTTCAAGAAAATGAGATCCTAAATGCCAAGGACAGGCTACGGTCTATACGAGCAAAGATAGCCGTGATAGAAGGAAAGATGGCGCTGACAATTATGTATGGGAAACTTGTGCTTTGCGTAGTGTTTTGTTTTAACCATGGAAGTATCAATGACTTTGAGTCTTTTCAGTGATGCACAAAAGGTGATAGAGGAGAAACAAAAGAGGATCAATTGTGCTCGCAGAGCTTTGCAACTTGTTCGTACTGCTTGCGTGGTCTGGCCTAATTCTGCATCAGAGGTTCTCTTAGTAGGATCATTTGATGGCTGGTCAACCCAGGTAAAAAACCATTCCTATTTGATTGCGTTGCTTTATTTTGGCGGTTGAAATAACCTGGGGAGCACATTTAAAAATTAAAACTAACATTCAATCTGTAACGTGGGATTGGTTCCTCTGTCATGTCTCTAGAATGTATTGCTTGCCTACGGCTTTAGCACTTCCATTAAAAAAAAAAAAAAAGAAGTTGGCATTTGTGGTAGCTCAGAAGTTAGGCTTCTCAATGAGAACATCCATGACACAAAGGAACACTGTGGCCCTCCATTTCTCTCCCTAGCATATTTTCTGCTAGCTGAGTGACCTTTTCGTTGGAACGTACAATCTTTTTCCCCTTACAAATAACTAGGACCTAATATTTTGATAAATTCCACTTCTTTTGCTAGGATGGTGGATGACTTGCTTGCAGTGGATTTACATTTTTTGACCTTGGGTTCCTTTAGATCAAATGTCACAGTTTGTTTGAAAATGACCTATTGCTCAGGCACATGATGTTCTATGATTATAGACAATTACCTACAAGTCTTGAGTTATGAATGAGATTGAAGAATGATCATGTAAGGCTTCTAGTGGTTGATCTTTCCATTACTACGTCAAATGCTCAGTCCCAATTGTAGTAGGAAGTGATGTTACAGATGTCTATTTGCAAATCTCGTAAACTGAAGAAAAAACTCAGTTCTGTATGTTTAAATTTGTTCATCTCATATATTCATACTCGGTTACTACTCATCCTGCAGAGGAAGATGGAAAGGTCCACTACGGGGGTTTTCTCCTTGTTCCTAAAGCTGTATCCTGGAAAATACGAGGTTGGTTATTCTTTGAAATTTCTGTTCACTTAGTTTATGCTTTTGAACAAACATAACACAAATTTTTGCCATATGCAGATTAAATTCATTGTTGATGGCCAATGGAAGATCGATCCTTTACGCCCAATCGTTAACACCAGTGGATATGAAAACAACCTACTGATTATCACGTAGCAGTTCACTCCAGGCTGTTTATATTCTTTTTCTTGCCTAGCCCAAGGAGCCGGGTGCCTCAACTTCCCCCTTTTGTAGCATATTAGTTCGAATTATACATGCATTTCTCTCAACTAAACTTTTTCCAGCCTCCACCCACGAGTTCTGATGTAAAAATATAGGTAGATAGAACAATTTTTCCACGAGACTCAATTAGCTCAATAAAAATTGTTGAAGATTCATTTCAGCATGTGATGGCTAATGTAATATTGCTTTGGTTCCTATCCTCGTCCCTTTTCTTCCTCAATATTTTACAAATCAAATCATAAAATTAAGAAATCATACAATGGCAAATCAGCTACCAGGCAGCTCACTGGAGTTATCTCCAAAGAGCAATGCAGTTTCAATCGGGGAGATTTGAAGCAGCATGTGATGTTGCAACAGCAACTGTAAAGCCACTGCCACAATAGACTTTGACATCAAAAGCAGTACACTCAAGTTTGAGGTTAAGATTCACCGTTTGTGGATTGGTGTGATCACATGTATCTCCCAAACCCAGCTGACCATGCTCCCCCCAACCCCATGTCTTCACAGCTCTATCCTCTGCACAATCAATAAAACTTGAACAATGTAAGGAGGGCGACTGAAAATGGTATTAACCAACAACTTTGCAAAATCATACCTGTAATGACCGCAGAATGCTCGGCCCCAGCTGCAATATCCAAAACTTTTGATCTACTAAGAGCAGGGACTGCTCGGAAATTCTCTTCCTCGGAATCACCTGCAATACAATGAAAATCCACATATCAAGTGGTAATCAGCAAGCAACTCATCTAAGGACTCGAATGGTTTGCTTTTACCAGGCAGAGACTTTGTCACATTTAGCATTTCAGAATCACTCAGCGCTCCGTGATGTTTGCCACCGAGCATATAAAGTTCCCCTTCATCTGTTCATGATATGGGATGGTTGGCATTTAACAAGAGGAAGATTATCGATGTATATAATCCTGGTAAAACTGAATGCGTACTGGTGGAATTACTATTCAATCAAATAAGAAAAACGAAATGTTAATACCAGTTAAAACTAGTGCATGATTCCATCCAAGAGCAACTTTACTGAATGACCAAGGCGAAGGTAGATGTTGAGGAGAATATGCGTCTGACTTGCTTTTGAATCCCCTTCCCCAAGTGTAGAGACGTCCATCAGCTGAAGCATAGCAGCCAACACATAACAATGGTTAGGTTGAATACCCTTAATAGATCCTAAAAACACTTTTTTTTAAGCACTTAAAAAGTCATTCTAAATCGGTATTGCCCATGCAGTACGAAGTGGGGGCATGTGCCCATGCAGTACGAAGTGGCTGCATGCATGCCCTTAACATTGCTCACTGTACTGATGCCAAAATTACAAATTTACTGGATGAATCCATATGGATACAAAGAAAATTCGATGCAACTCACTGGATAGAGCAGCACTGTGATCTCCACCAGCAGCTATGCCACCTATTTCAGCAGCTTCCAATTCGGAACACAGTACAGGAAGATTAATAGTCTGAATCTTCTTGGAGATACCCAATTGACCTCGTTTCCCAGCTCCGAATCCATAAACTTGATTGCCAGAACAACCTGCGCCATCATCATCAAATTTTGAGATGGATTGCATTGACATCTCCATAGACTTAGAAAGCTATCAATGAAGGTTGGAGATATTCACCAAAAGACTTGTCCTCTACAACTCGGATAACTAATTTCAGTTGATTCATAAAAAGGAGAGAAGGCGGAACATACAAAAATTATTGACAACCCCAGATATAGATATATCATATAGAGAAGGTAGAACAATGGAAGTTCCAATAGCAAATAATAAACCAGAGAAAACATGGATATAGATTCAAGTAAACTGATCTTCACACTGAAACATTATATTACAAGGATTATTTGCATACATACTTTTCTGTACCTTTCACCAATGCAAGTGAGTGGCGCATCCCGCATGCAATCTGATCAACATGTCTATCAGAGAAAAACAGGACCTCATCAGGGGAGCAACGTGACTGGTAATCTCCATGCCCTAACTGCCCAAATGAGCCATCTCCACAAGTAAAAAGCTTTCCCTCATCTACAACAAAAAACCAGAAAAATGGAAAGAGGGATCTCTACTGAAAGATGTAATGCAAGACTTCATAAAGAAGAAGAACCAATAATTAATATGCTGACCTGAAACAAAACCAGAATGGCTCCATCCAGCAGAAACTTGGGTTATGAAGTAGCTTCTCAACCCCATCACTGGCTTAGGATGTAAGCTGCTTGCCATTTCTCCTAGCCCCAACTGCCCTGAATTGCCTCTTCCCCATGTAAGTACGCCACCACCTTCATAAACATTAGTACCACTACATCATAAGCTCATAAGTTACAGTATATTTATTTATTTGTTTATATTGTTTTACACTCCCGGGACATAAAAATCAGTATACAGACCCAACTATCGATATTAAATGACTAGTATAGGAATTGGAATCCAGGTCTTAAATCACTATCAAATTCATAAAAATTGAACTGAAAATTTACATAATATTTAATCGCTTATTCCGATATTATTAACACAAAGAATGCTAAAAGGAAAACAAAAGGATGGAAAAGAACAAGACAGAGGCATTGGATGGACCCTTTTACGGTGGAGGAGGATCGGATACCGGCGGTCAAAGCGATGACATGAGCGCCGCCGCAGGACAGGGATCGGATGGCGGGGGCGGAGGAAAGTGTCGGAGTTCGGAGGAGTTGGGGGAGATTGTCGTCCTCGAGTCGCCCGGTGCCGAGCTGGGCGTCGGTTCCTGCCCCCCAACTCCATATCTCTTGCTCGACGTCGTCTTCCATTAATTGGAGATAAATCAGGGATCAATTCTGCAATTAACGAAGGGCAAATCTTAATATAGGGCTGTCGTCCATCTTAAAGTAATTTGCTCCACTTGAGTTGTCCGGCGAAAGATGATTGAGGAGCAGTGTGGACGGCGCCGAGATCAAAGACGGAAATTTACTTCGATGAGGCACCCGGGTTTCTTGAGTTCCATTTTCTTACCTTAATTTAATTATTTATATTGACCTTCACAAAATTGTGTGTGTAAAATTATATTTGATGGCAGGTTTATAAACAATTGTTTCATAAAAGAAGAAAAAACAGTGTATAAATGGCTAAACTTGTATAATTGTGCAATTTTTATTATTTATTTTATTTTTCACTATTTCACCTACTAATTTAAAACAAAAACAAATCAGAATACTCCAAAACATTAAGTTTGTCAATGCAAATTAACCATTACATATTTCTACCAAAAATCATAATTTTTAATAGACAGAAAAAACAAACTTTTTTTTTTTTTTTTTTTTTTTTTA
>QLSR01000284.1:383089-420093 GCA_031780015.1 Citrullus colocynthis
TTTTTTTTTTTTTTTTTTTTTTTTTTAATTCTATCAATTTTGTACCTAAACATATGTTATATAACTCACTGAATGTACATAATAGGACATTTTTTAGAAAAAAGATTCATCTAACAAAAGCACATCACAGGGTGAAAATTTATGAAATCAAAAGCATGGGAAACAATTGATTGGGGAAAACCCATTTTTAAAGTAATATCGATGGACATTTATATTAGGTTGGTGAAATTGCATGCTTTCTCTGCGCAACCTACATTTAAGACGCAAAACTCCAAATGATACAAATCCAAACTTCAACATTCTAACGATGGGAAAAAAAAAATCCCGAGACAAGCTCATAAAGTTTAAACCAAGCATAAAACGCCCACAACTTATTATATATATATATATATATATATATATATATATATTAACAAATAGAACTCACCAAAACATATAGAACAAGTGGAGCAAGAACAAGAACAAGCAAGATAAACAGTTCCTGCTTATCCCAAGGATATTCAAGATCAGAATTCAATAAAAGTTATACAGTTGATCACTCCATTAAAGTTCTTACTTAATGTTAGTCAAGTTCTCATAGCTACTACAACTTCTCCCAAACGATCATAGACGCCGTCTTCTTAGAGGAAGTTCTATGCTCTTGAAGAAGCTCGTATAGCAAGGGAAGGTCAAAGCATAATTAAGAGAACACAGTAATTAAGTAAGCAGCAAAGCTTTGGTGAGAAGCTTGAGTTTCCTTCAATAAATGGTATAGATATACATTAACACAAACTTGGATTTGGGATCATAAAGAAGCTTGAATCAACAAGAATCAAGGGGAATGGGAGGCAACTAGCATAAAACAGTTATACACTTAAGAACTCAATCTATACTACACTATACCACACCAAAAGAAAAGGAGAAAACAAAAGGGCAGCCAAACTATCAAATGAAACAATCTATGAACTTAGAGAAGATCATCGTAGGCAACAACTTCCCTGCCCCTGAAAGGCACATCCGACCTTGAAGAACTGTCGCTTCTACTGGAGTTGACAATGGTTGAAGCAAGCTTATTGCTTCTTCCATGTCTGCTCAGCGGCACTTCCGCCCGCAAGAGCTTTGAAGACAATTCCTTATTCTTGTTAACACCAACGTTAATCCCTTGCCGCCATTGGACTTGAGGATCATTCGCCCATAGCACCTGAACCTGTGGAAATGTCCTCAATTTCATCATTCAGAATGACAAATATCAGAGCAGCAAATCCAATGCAGTCTCAAGCTCTATACAAATAGATATTTGCACGCAAAATCAGGACCTAAATTCAGATGGGTGTTGAGATTCTTTGTTCGGAAGCAAACAGAAGAAAGAATAGTTCCAAATCCTAAGTTCAAGAATGCGAGAATTGTAGCAAACAGTAGAAATTAAACTAAATCTGGTACATAAATCTCCACTCAACAATGATCAGAGTAAGAGCTTCAATTTACTCTCCCTTTTCGCCAAGAGTTCTTTCTACTTCAGAAGGGCAGAGGGCAGAAGGTACCTTTTTGGAATCAATGGTGAAGGCGAAGGAGGGATCAAGGGCGGCGGCCATGGCAGCATCGGCGGAGTCTTTGGTGCGATAAGTGATGTAGCCAACACAATCACGGTCGATGCGGATGCGGGAGATGGATCCGTAGATCTCAAATCGGGACTTCAAGTCAAGGACCGAACAGTGTGAAGGTAGGTCAACGACGACTAGGGCAAGCGGCGGCGCAGGCTTCGACAAGGGCTTGTCTATATCATCGTCCTCCGTGGGCGGCGGAGGGCGTCGTCTCTTAGAGACGGAGGTAGAGAGGTGGGGGGAAGGGTAGGGTTTATCTCTCTTGCGACCCATGGCTTCTCGGTGGTGCGGCGGCAAAGAATGGGCGGCGCCAATAAAGATGATGATTTTGCTTTATGCCCCAATTCCACCTCCGGCCTCAAGCTCCAATCAACAATTTGCGTTTTATAATTTATCCGTTGTATAGGAAAAGTCCCCAATATTACAAGAAAGAAAGAAAGAAAAGAAAAGAAAGAAAAAAAGGGAAAAAAAAAAAAAACTAAACATTTTAGTTTAATTTATTAAACGTTTTTAAATATAAAAAAATAAATCAAAATATTTATAAATATAAACGTCTGCTCTGTTATATTTTACTATTATTTATAAATATTTTTAACAATATTATCATTTAAAATATGTTTCCTAATTTTTATCACTTTTTTTTCCTTCTTTCTTTGATATTAAAAGAGAATTTTTTCTTTTATAAAAAAAATATAAGTTCTTTCGTTACAATAATTTAATTTATGAAGTTTACTACTTTGTACTTCTAAAGTTTATTATTTTGTATTTTCATTACAAAATACATTTTTGACCTTTTGAAATTTGAGGTTGGTGCTATTTGATCCTAAAATTTTAAAATGAATACTTTTAGTCCTCTAGATTTAAAAAATGTTATAATTTGTCATAGATTGATTTGACCGTTGGTTGACTAACTGAAATATTATGTAATAGTTATTAAATTGATGATTTGGCATATTATATGTTAGTTTTTTAATGCTTAGACACGTAGAAATAAACCAAGAAAAGAAAAATATGTTAAAAAAAAAAAGAAAACAATAAAAAAATAATCATTAGAAATAAACTAATTAAGAATAAATCATATCTTACTCTAACAGTAAATTTCTACTTCTTGGTCTGAAATTGCAATTTTTGACTTGGATTTTGGGAATTATTTATTTAATCACGATCTTAAAAACCATTGAAAATGGTAGTATGAAGACTAAAGTTGACAAATTTTTTTAAAATTAAATTGGAATATGAGAAATTTCGATATGGTTCATGGAAGCGTTGAGGGGAGATTTAGCTAATTAGAAAACAGAGGGAAAGAGAAATGGATGATCAGAGAGTCCTTTTGCTTCCGATCCAAAGGATGAAGTCTCCCTTTTCCTTGTTTAGTTAAATTATTTCAATTTAACTTATGATTATTAATAAGTAACGGTGAAGTTCATCGAGAGGAAGAGAGAAAAAATGTAGAATTTCCCCAGTCACATTTTCAATCATTAAAAAGTTGATATAACATGCCAAGTCAGCAAGTTAATAACTACCACGTAATAATTTCGTTAGTCAACTGATAATCAAATGATCACTTTAGGGACCATTTAGAACATTTCTTTAAACCTTATTTTACGATGAATTTAGTCCTAGCATGAAACATATTGTTGTAATTTAAAGAAAAATCTTACATACATAAATTGCTATATTATTGATTAAAGATCAAATGTGTTCATATACTATAAAGATTAAATCGTTATATAAAAAAAGTTGTAGTAAAAATTTGATGAGATTTTTCTATCATAGGAATTGAATTATTACAAATCTAATAGTGTAGGGACTAAGTGATTGAAAATTAAAATTCAAAGATTAAAGTTAGCTGATAGTATTTTGTGAAGATGTACGAATTACAAAGCTACTTGAAGACAACAGTATTGATTTATTGTAATAACAACCAATGTGATCTTTATATGCCATGATCCAATTTAAAAAGATAGGATAAAGTATATCGAAGTCGACAATTACAAAGGAGTAAATTGATAATGTTGTGACATGTGTTTTTTTATCTAAAAAGATAAAAGCAAAAGTTATCGATGTATTAACTAAAAAACTACCAAAAGTAGAATGGATATAATGATTGAGAAGTGGGATAATATATGGAAGAGGATACTTTCCTTTATTTTATTGTATTATTGTATTAAGCATGTCCTTTATATATATGTTTGTCACATGACAGAATATAATGGCAGAGCACTTATTTTCTTTAATTAATTTTTCTAGGTCAAATAAGGTATAATTGTATCAACTAATTGATTGAACTCCAAACAAAAAAAAAAAAAAAAAAAAAAAAATAAATGTGCTTAATTCTAAGAAAANTTCAGCAAGAATGTAATTGAAACATATAGGTTTCCACATTATGGAAGAACAGATAAAGTGAGGTGAGTCGCAAGCCTAATCTTTTACATAATCAATATGACTAAAAACTGGTTCCCCAATTTGTGTGTAAAGTTTGCATATAACAAATTCGAAGGCGATGGATATATATGATGTTGCCATTGAAAGGCAAAACTGGTAGGCATTTGTAAAATAGCATGGAGAGATTAGGGATGGAAATCAGAAGAGAAAGTTGATGATGATGAATAATAGAATGGGCAATGGAAAGGGTAGGAGTTGGAGAATGGTTGATGAGGAAACCAAATGTATGAATTCCCCATTACTTGGCTCTTCCACGCCTGGAGGAGTGCTTATTGTTTCGTTTGTGGCTTTCTTCTTTGATCTGCATCCAATTCCAATCACTTGTTAACTACAAATTAAAAGACTCAACACTTTGACTATGCCCATAAACTTATAAGCAAAAGTAGTTTTGAAATTTGTTATAATTATTAACCATCCAACGTAAGTATTATTATTATTAGATTAGAAAAAAAAAAAAAAAAAAAAAAAGATAATTGTATAAGAGGAGTGATGCGTGATTGTAGAGGACATACCCGGCATTCTCGTCGGGGCAGAAAAGAATGGTATAATCGTAAGCTTTGCAAGTGAAAGTGCTGGTGCCGTCATCGTAAGCATAACTATAAGCCTTTGGACAAGCATGTTTGAAAATGGAAGAGTAAATGGATGGATGACATGTATTAGGGTTTGAAAATTGTCCACTGCAGCAGTATTGGTCAAGCCCAAACGCCTCGCAAGCGCTCTTGCATGCGATCACTCCCCCGCTCTCTCCTCCCACCACTTGCAGCTCTTTTGGGCAACCTGTATTGTTGAACGTTGAAATTCCAGCTTTATTTACTCGCCCTAAATTTCAACTTTTTTTTTTTTTTTTCATCCAACAGCTATATTTGTTTTTTGTTTTTTGTTTTTTTTTTTCAAATTAAACCCATTTCCTCCTCATTTATTACATTGATTTGCATTTCTTTTAACTATAATAGTTGAATTCTTTACTAAATTTCAAAAACAAAAACAAAATTTTAAAAGCTATTTTTTTTTTTTTTTTTTAATTTTCAAATTTGGGTTTGGCTTTTTCAACCACTAGTAAAAAGTAAATAACAAAGCAATAAATTTGAAAATATAAATAGTGTCCATAGGCTTAATTTTTTTAAAAAAAAAAAACGAAATGAATTTAGAATGTTATACCTTAACTAAGAACAATGTAGACCATGGAAAAGAAATTGATGATAAAACCAAAAATAACCAAAGTTGTGTTCTATAGTTTTTGAAATTAATCTATGCTGGGTTACTCCAAATCTCTCTCTATTATGTAACCTAATTTGATGTTTTAAATAATATTAATCAAAAGTGAATAACAATAACATGTTAATTTATAAGTAAAAGTAGAGCTTATAAATTTAATTAAAAAAAAAATTAATTGATTACTAAACAAGCCTCGTTTTTTTTAACATACCTAAATTGAGATCGGAAGCACAACCAGTGGCATTACAAGGCCCATAAACACCTCTTGGCACAACAATAAGCGGCAAATTATAGCCATCAACAATACTAACATCATAGAAATCCTTATCATCGCCAATGCCTACAGTGATCTCAAACAAAGAAGCAGGAGGAGTAGCGCCATTCCCATCACATTCCAGCCTTCCCCCACAATCTCCTGTTTGGCACTTCCCAATCCCCGACTCATCAAAGTTGCATCCTGTCCTTCCCCATATTCGTCCCGACCATCCTGGAGTCGACGGAAGTCTAACGCTTTGCCCCGACTCCAACTGGAACCCGGTTGTCGGAAGCGGTGGCGTGCCCGCACCGGAAAGCGTGCCAGGCCATATGGGATGAGGGCAGTTGTTTGTGATGGTGAATATGGAAGCGTAAGAAGAAGAGAAGGAAGATAGTATAAGAAAGAAGTTGATGAAAAAACCCTTCATAGAAGGTGTCATATTGGGTTTTTTGGGAATTGGGATTTTGATTTTGGGAGGAAGAGAAAATGGAAGTTATATATGGAGGTATTATTTGAATTGTGTTGTTGGATAAATATTATTATGAAGGATGAGGTTTTAATTGGTTATTCTCAGCCGCAAGATGAGTTCTTGAGGTTTAGTATTTTGTTTTGTATTAAAGTCCTTTTGCATAAGTAATTCCTTCCTTTTCCCAATTACACAAGACACCAACTACAAGAAATTATATGTGAGTACTCGAATAGAAAATAAAACAAAATATAATATAATACCAGAAATATGACTTTACTAGCTTTCGTTTCAAGTATTAATTTTTAACAAAAAGGGTAAAATTTTTTATAAAACTCGTTAATTTCAATGAAAATAAAATTTTGTGTAACGATAAAGTTATTAAATTACACAAGCTTAACCATATTGCATAACTCTACAAATATTGAAAATTCAAGCATATTTACTAAATAGATCAATGTGAAGATATCGATTACCATTACAAAAATGACGAGTTAGATTAATCCATCCCCATACAATTAATGAAATTAAAAATAAAAAATTATCAAAATTTTAACAAAAACATAAAAAGCTCTAATATCACTATATTCTTAAATTTGATTAATTTTGTAGCATACCTATGTTTTATAATTTATTGAATGCATAAGAGAAAATTTATTTAACTATATATACTTATAAGTTTAAAATATTTTCAATACTTTTTAAACTAAGATGGGGTAACATTTATTTAAGTTTGAGGTGCGATATATTTAATGAAAATTTAAATTTGAAGTTAAAGTTATACAACTTGACAAGTTTAGAGGTCTAAATTGATTTATTTCTATAAAGTTTTAGAGATATATTCACGCAACTCCATGCTAAAACTAAAAATTTTTTTGGTCTAGTTCTCTAGATGAAATAGAAATTTGAGCAATACTTTGAGTGCATCTTAGGTGGGGCTTTTTTTTTAGCCTACCCTAACTACATTCTAAGCACATAGGAGAAAAAAATTAAAAAAAAATATCTAAAAGAAATATAAAGAAAGTGATAAACTATAGTTAAACAATTGAACTATAACAGATGCATTGAAATATTTTTATAAAAATATAGTTTCGGATCCATTATTTGATTACTTTGTTTAGAATCTTTTAAGCCTTTTTCTACTTATATTTCAACCCAAACTTATCTTCTCTTCTCTTTATATCCTTTTCTTTCCTCTCACTCTTTCTCTTCTGTCTTCAAGGTCAAACTCATATTTCCTCTATTCTTTCTTTCTCTCTCAAACCAGTTTTAATGGAAGCTTCGCATAAGTTTATTGTTTTTTAATATTTGGTCGTTGATGAGTTTCAACATTATTCCTTCAATCTCTTTTGGTTTCTGGGAGCCGCTAATTTAAGGTAAGGATTTGCTTGATTCCAATATATATATATATATATATATATTCACAAAAATCTGATAATGTAGGTTGGGTTGAAGAAGCTTAATACCTTTAACTTTTCATCCTCTCTTTAATCCTTTTCATGTTTTCATCCATGATTCAGTCGGTTCTTAATTTCCTGCCTAATTTTTGGTCTCTTAATTTCTATAGTATGGACCAAAAATAAGACTTCGAAGGGGGAGTGACCGTCAAGTAAGAAGGTGACAATTTTATTTTATTTCTTTTATACTAATTTTTGTTCAATACTCTAACGATTTTCCTTTTTTTTTAATAAAACGATTATGAAAGATGAGGGTAAAATTAAACTTTTGAAGGTATATGAATATTTTTAGAACGACATGTAAAATTTAGAGATATTTTTTTTCCCCTAATTTAGTCTTGAAAAATATTTGGGTGCATCTCCGTAACTTTGTGCAATCCATCTAGTTGTCCATTATAATTAATTTGTTATGTGACAATGAAAAAATATTTATGAGTTTTTTTCTATGGTGGGAGGATTTACACTCAAATATTACTCAATAGCCTTAAACTAAAACAAAAGTGTTATCTTCCAAATCAAATTTCTAAAGCGATCATAACTCAATGTTAGAAATATCGAGACATATATTTGTGGTTCAAGTTTATCACTTCTATTGCACTAATAAAAGTCACAAAATCTAGCAACTAAATTCGTAATCTTAACTATATTTTTTGATCTCTTAATTATATTTCTAATCATAGAATGTAGCTATAGTTTAGATGAAAAATATGGTTTGTTCAACCCTCTAATTAATGGAGTATTATGATTTTAGAAGAAATATGAGTATTTTTAAACAATATCAAAGCTCCAAGATATTTTTTCCTATTTCAACTTGAAGGTAAGGCAAATGTGTCTTCAAAATCAATTTGTATAACTATGTATGGGAGTGAGGACCAAAATCACTTTTACCGACGTAAAAATCACTTTCTTTCAAATATTAATGTTTGTCCCATGTTGAAATTGATTTTAGAAAAATCTAAAATCATTTAAAATTAATTTTTCAACAATTAGTTGAGAAATGATTCTTGGTGGGATCAGGGATGATTGATCGAGAACCACAAAAGAAAAAGTTGTCCTCATTTTATTCCTTTATTGAAATACCTGATTTGCCCAGAGAATAATTTTTTTCGTTTTTAAATAATTTCTCAAATACAAAATGCCATTTTTAGTAATTTGATGATTTCCAAATTTCTTTTAAACCAAACACAATAATTTAAAATCACTTTTAAAAGATTTTCTTTAACAATAAAAATAAATCATTTTGAAAAAACCAAACATCAATATGTTTTTATAAAATTAATTATACTTGAGAAAAATATCTTTTTAGTCCTAGATTTTGAGTGCAGTTTTTATTTAGTCCTTAAATTTTGAATTTGGTTTCAATTTAGTTTTTAAATTTCAAAATGTTACAATTTTACTTTTGTAATTTGAGTTTTATTTCAATTTGGTCTCTAAGTTTCAAGATTTTACATTTTTAATCTCAATATTTTTAATTAAATACTCATTTTCAATCATGAATGTCAATTTCTATTAATTAATTAAAAATTATCATGAAGTAAAATTTTAAATTTAATTTTAAAAGTGATAAAACATAGTAAAACCTAATTAATTATAGTTTTTTTTAATTATTTTTAATTTATTAACATAAATTAAAATCGAGATTAAAAATGTAAATCTTGAAACGTATGTGAAAGATAAAATTGTAACGTTTTGAAATCTAAAGACTAATTAAATTAAAATCAAACCCAATACTTAACTAACATTTTGAAACTTTAAAAAACAAACAAAAATTAAAGTCAAAACTTAGAGACTAAAAATGTATTTTCCCCTTTCTAAAATTACTATTTCAACAATCATTCCTAACCATATATGCTGCTAACAACTTAATACTCACTCCTATATAGTGAAAGAAAACCACATCAATTCCTTGTTTGTCTTACGAATTTGATTACGCACTCTTTGTTAATTCTTATCCAAGCCAAACCAAAACCTCGATAAATCCTCCCTCTTGCAGCTTCTTCCCAATTTCCTCTACCAAAATTCCAATACATTCACTCTTCATAGGCTAAAATCAGCAATGCCCTTCCCGATTCATCCCAATTTGCAAGCACCCAACAACTCCGCTCGAACCCCTACGATTGACATTGGAGAAATCTCCTTTAAACCCCCTTCTAATTTTCATACTCTGAATCAATTTCCAATGCCATAATCCCACTCCGTCCAAGTGTCTCCGCTAAATCCCGCTGGAGCAGAAGAGGAATTTTCTTGAACAGTCAACCCCCACTCGTGTTTTTCAGCTTCCGGTAAGCGATGACTACTACTTTACCATTCACTTCACCAGTAATCTCCGCATTTTTGCCGAGAAAGACCCTCTTCTCGCTCAAGCTTAAGCGGCCCTCCATTAGTCAGAGTAAACAATATCTCCACTCGTCGAGTCCATGTGTAAATGTTCGCCATTTCAACTGTTTTAATCCTGTTTTCTCGACTTCTCGGATTTTTCGTACTGTTCCTCGGAGTTCGTCAAATGGGTTTCTCGAAGATGACGAGATTATCCCCTCTTTTGAGGAGAAGCCGGTTAAAGTTCTGCTGTTGGTTCTGTTTTGGGCATCTCTATCCCTTGCTTGGTTTGCTGCTTCTGGGGATGCCAAGGCTGCTGTTGATTCTATCAGAGCTTCGAATTTTGGCCTAAAGATCGCCAGAGCATTGCAGAGCTCAGGCTGGCCTGCCGAGGCTGTTGTTTTTGCCCTCGCTACGCTTCCTGTAATTGAGCTCCGTGGGGCCATTCCTGTTGGTTATTGGATGCAGCTTAAGCCTATAGCTCTAACCGTTCTATCCGTACTTGGGTGAGTTTCAAATTTTAACTTCATTTCTAGTTTCTGCATTTGGTTTACTAAACACAATATTTCTCCTCAATTGCCGCTGCCTCTTTTGTGTCCGTGTACTTTTCATTCACATGGACATTAATGTTCTAATACAAGGTGAAAGTTTCAGTTTAAATAAACTAGTAATGGAATAGATTACTGCAAGCTCATGCTTTATTGGTATTACAAATGTAAGTGGGCCTTTGTGTTTATTGAGGAATAGATGATAAGTTCCATTACACAAGATGTGGAGATTTCAAACCTTAGTGTGTTCTCATGGAGACACAATCTTCCTATGAATCAATGAAGGCCTAAATCTTGAAGTATAAGTCAAGTTCTTTGGAGATTGATGAATGTTGGAAGTGAACTTTGAAATGCTTCATAAGTTTTTTGAACTGGTGAGTGATGAATTTCTCGGTCTTCTATCTTAATTTTAATAATCTAAGAAATACGGACACTTTAACTTGGCTAGTGTGTTCGTGTCCGACATGTGTTAGACACTTGGACACTTGGACACTCGTTGGGTACGTATCGGGCACTTGTTAGTGCAACAAATGTGCTAGACATGCACAGAACACTTGTTAAGTACACTAAAATGGAACATATATGACAACAATAATAAATTTTGACTTTGAAATACATCAAACTAAGTTTTTTAAGCATATAAATGCATCTAACACATTTACTTTAAATTTTCTTTTGGTATAAAAATGATATAAATTTGTAAAAATGTATGTTTTAATATAGGTGTCATTGCCATGTTGTGTCCTAGATTTTAAAAAAATATTGTGTCGTATTTGTGTCTTGTATCCGTATTTGTGCTTCTTAATTAATAACCACAAACTGTTTTGCATGAGTGATACTTAAAGTCTGATTAGATGAAATAAATAAATTGTGGGATTCAAACGGCAGGAACATGGTTCCTGTACCCTTCATCATACTCTATTTGAAGAAATTTGCTACTTTCCTAGCGGGAAGGAATGCTTCTGCCTCTCAATTTCTTGATATGTTATTCAAGAGGGCCAAAGAGAAAGCTGCACCTGTCGAAGAGTTTCAGTGGCTTGGTCTAATGCTATTTGTGGCCGTGCCTTTTCCTGGAACAGGAGCTTGGACTGGTGCCATAATAGCTTCCATCCTAGATATGCCATTCTGGTCAGGTGTCTCTGCAAATTTCTTTGGTGTTGTAGTAGCAGGGCTTCTGGTCAACTTGTTGGTGAATCTTGGTATGAAGGAGGCCATTGTCACTGGCGTGATTCTTTTCATTATATCAACTTTCATGTGGAGCATTCTTCGACTGATTAGAAAAGCTTTCAGAAAATGAATTAATAAAAAAGGTTAGGTATTTCTATGTCTAGTGACAATGTACCAGGTCGTGTCGGATCTTAGTCTGATATATCTGGACTTAGACTTGTTACCTGTTAGTTTAAGTTGGCACGCTGATCAATTGTTACTTACTATTTTCTTGGTGGCGTAGATCTTTCTCTCATATCATATGAAAAATGAGTAGTGGAAAGTGTGGACATGATTAACAGTAGATATAAAGTTTGTCTTGTGAACACTGTTCAGAAGAGAAACCATCTGCAAACAACTTTCATTTATCATACCGAACCGAGAAATGTTGCGTAAATGCTGGTATTGTGATTGTTATTTGCACGTGTAGAATTGCAAATCTTGTTCTTAAGATCCCAGTAGGAGCAAATATAGTTGTGCTTCGAATATTGCAAAATCGTGCTCGAATATTGTGGTCCGCTTTGATTTGCCAGCAAGCATAGACATTACCATAGTTGAGGAACAAAAATGGCAAGAAACAAAACCACCCAACACCATGGATTTGCCTTCAACTGCAATAATATATGAAATTGTTGACGACTTCTGTAGTTTAATCATAATTCAAGTTGTTATACGTTATTGTCTTCCTTCAACTTGCTATACATTGTTTGAACGCTCTTATCAACTCATGAATTCTTTATTACATTTAATAACACTCCTTCAATGATAAAAGATCATTGATATTGATAATCCAAATGAAAAGGACAATTAAGGCTTCTAAAATAATAGAGAAGACCACACAAACTTGAACATATAAACATGGAACATTTCATTTGATTATAATTAAAAAGACCTCCCAACTAATTTGAATCTTCTAAACATCAATCCAACTTTTTAAACAAAGTCGGCTTAGGTAGATTACTTTGTATTTTCTTTGAAACTACTGTTTCAGTTACAGCATATTTAGTTTGATATCCCGTAATTTTTTGCATGATAAATATTACCTCTTTTTTAAAATATTTTAATTCATCTTTCTTTTGTATCTGATAAAAGTAAAATGTATAAAGATGGATCCATTTGTTCACATGTTAAAAACCAAACCGAACATAATCATTATCAGTTGATTGTGATTGACAAAACTGCCAAATCACATGTGCCAAATTCTACGGCCTCCATTCCAACAGTAAAGATCTTCAAATTCCATCCTTGCCAGGTGTCTCCAATGAGTCGCACGTGCACGATCTCTTAATCAAATGATAACTCAATTTCTTTAAACATATTAAATAAAATAAAACCTTTCAGTTGATGTGTTCCTGTTTCTTTAGCAGGAAAAATAAAACATCAATCTTTTTCTCTCAGGAAACCCCTAATTGAATGGCTCAAGAAATTGTCACGTCACTGATATTACCTCTACACAAGTTTTAAGAACAATTTTATGAAGAGAAGGACGTGACAGAATATAGACCATTAGAGTTTGAGCTGCCATTGTCCACAAAAAGAGATTTCTTCTGAACTTTTTCTTTCATGGACGGTGATGGCTCCTTCAATCAGATTAAGGAACTGTTTTGGAAGTCCATTGCTGAGACAAAAAGGTTAATATCAAACTCAAATGCATCAATAATGGAAGGTGGGAGCTGTCAATGTCCATGAACAAGCAATGGGATGCCTCAAAAGTCATTTTGGCTTGTCCAAAAGTTTTTGACATCTGGGGCCATTTACAAATTAGACTTTCTACCTGCAAATTTTGACATTTTCACTAGCAACGTGATACATTAAGCTCATTAATTAGTGAAAACGTTTCTTAAAGTCTTGGATGTATGATTGCATTTGAAATTTGTAGATTTTGCGACCTTATTGACAAACTGTTTGTAACTTTTTGTATTGAAAATATATACTGTTCATGTATTTCATTCCAATCAGAAAATTGGGTTCTTTAACTGTGTTACGAAAGCCTGAAAATTGTGAACAGTAGAGATTCAACTCGGAGATTTATGTGGTTTACTAACAATAGCTATCTATGTACACAAGTAAAAAAAGAAGACGCCTTGTTATTAGAGAAATAATATCAGCTAACACGACGTTCCAACAAACTTATTATTGACCTGGTGGTTTGCTAAAGCATTCACTTTTTCCGCTTTTCATCTTCTGCAAAAAGCATTTTTGCAGTATGACATGCTTTGTGTAAATGTTTACTATTTTCTTCTGTTTACTTGCAGAGCATTTCTTTGTTATTTCTTTGTCAAAAGGGATCTCTTTTGCTGGTTTTGAAGTGGACAGTTTAGATAATTACTCAAAATGACAGTAAATGAAGTGATTATTCATCACTTGCACTTTTTTTTTATTACTAATCTTCAGTACACTCAAACATTTTATAACTTCATATCAGTAAGACCAGAAGCAGAAAGATTGATTTTCAACTATACTACTGAAAGTGTTAAAGGAATCCATGAGCTCATTAGCAGAAAGTTCATATTCTAGTTTTCCTAAGTAGCCTAATTCATCTTCTTCATCTTGCAAGAAATTGCCTGACTTTGATTGGTTTTCCCTGGTGGGGCTCTCAGAATAAAAACCATCACTTTTGCTTGAACTTCGGCTACCTTCTTCCTGTCTGGATGACTCTTTTTGCACCTTGTACAAAATTTCAACCATTGTCTTTGTATTCGCTTTTCCAAGTTCTGTAACTGATGAATCCATGGCTTCAACTCCAACTGATTCAAAAGGATTCTTCATCTTCTCGCTAGCAACCCATTTTTCTCTCAATTGATCAACCTGGTAAAAACCATCTTAGAGTGAGTTTGAGATGGCTTTAATGAAGTGGTTTTAAGTGAAACACATTCTCTGGAGTTGATCCATTCAGTAGAAAATGACTTAAAGTGAGTTTGAGATGAGTTTTGATAAAACAGGTTTTGAGTGGAACACATTTGTGGTTTTAAGTGAAATACATTTTCTAAGAGTTATCCTCCTAATTCCTAATATGTCTTAGGGGGAGTTTGAGATGACTTTTGAGAAAAGTTGTCTTCCAGTGTAACACATCCTAATATACTTCTAGACGTACATGTTCGGGTATTACATGTTCAATATCGCTCCCTAATAATATTGTAATCATTCAAAAATCAATATTGATAGTATAAAAATCTCGTTTAACAATCATATTTAGGAACAATTTAGAACATGACAAGAGAGATTTTAACCACGGTTTTGGAATCCAACACAAAGTGGATAATGAATGAGAATGGGACTGAAACTAAACGACAATGAAGATAATATGTAAACAGATCTGAAGGTTTTTAATGCCATAAACAGAGACCATACCTCTGCTTTGAGTTCTTGATTCAGCTTGAGAAGACTGTCAAAATCATTCTTAAGCTTATCATATTCAGCATTCAAGGATTCATAATCTTTCTCAATTCTTTTAGTCTTGGATCGAGCCCTTCGATTCTGAAACCAAACTGCAACTTGGCGAGGCCGCAAACCAATCTCCTCAGCAATTTGAACTTTCCTGTCATGTTCAAGCTTGTTCTCATCATTAAAATTCTTCTCAAGCAAACTAACTTGATCCACTGTGAGCCTTCTTTTCTTTCCACCTTGGTTTCCTTCTCCCTTCATGGAACAGCAAGAATCAGGCACCCAAAAACAGGGCAGAGAAGAAGCTTCAGCTTTTGCTAGAAAACGGGTTGTTTCAGAATCCATAATTGAGAAATGGGTGCATTTGGGATTCTCAAATGAGGCTGAAAAGCCCAAGCTTTTAGCTTTTTTTGGTTGAACAAGTGAGAAAAATGAAAGGATTGTGTGTGGATTGGTATGATAATGTGGAAAGTTCGAGGGATGGAGAGAGATCGCACTTATCGATTCATGCAAATTATATAAACAAGTGCTGCGAAAACTTAACGACAAAGATGGAAGAAAAAGTTAAGTTGAAGAAGTTTGGTGAGTTGGCTGGCTTACAGACACAGACAGCCAAAGAGAAGACGAGAGTGATATTTGAAGTTTTGCTGTCTAAAACAAAACAAATGCCCCTCGTGTTGAAATTACACCAAAACAATGCAATTAAAATTGTATAAACTTCCTATTAGGTTAAATTATTAAAAAAGATGCTAAACTTTGCTATTCATAAATGTTTCAAAACTATCCATACAACAACTTTTTATAATCTTTTTACACAAATTTGCACATGTTTGGTGCGGCTATGATCTAAGATGGAAAATTGGATCATTATATTTTTTTAGGCCATCGTTACATCGTTTCAAATATTTATGTCTAAAATTATAAAGAATTATTATTCAAATGATAGTTTTGAAACATTTATGAAAATTTATGAGTAATATTGCAACTTTTTAAGGTAGAGGAATATTTTTAAACTATTTTTTTTTAAGTGTGACATCTATTAAACTATGTCTAATATAATACCTAATATGAAAAAAAAAAAAAAAAAAAAACTTATTAAGCACAAATTTTAAAGTATAGAAGGCTTCATCAAATATTGAATATTTTAAAAATTTAGAACCTATTAGATAAAGTTCAAAGATCTATTCTATATTTTAAAAAAGATTAAGATACTTATTAGATATAACTCAAGCTTTTATGAAACCATTATAAAAATTTATTTTACATGGAAAGATTTCATTTCTAATTTTGAAATTTGAATACACCTTTCTACAATTTCTATAACCATGTAATATTTTTCAAATGCCACTATCTTTCTTTACCAAGCTGACATAAAACTTTAGTTACATCCTCAACAATATTGAAGCACTACAAGTTAAAGTCTATAACATACTTGAAAATTCTAAATCTTAAGATCAAAACTATCAAATTCTAGAGTCAAAAATTTTGTAATTTAACTTTTTTTCTTTTTTCTTGGAGTACTTTAGCTATTTGTACTATCCTACACTACAATCATATGATTTTGATATCTTATCATGAATGCTGGCCTTGGTCCCTCCCATTGAAATTAAGTGACAGTTCATTAATAATATATGAACTGTGAAAGCAGCAATCACAAAATCATGGGCCCAATGGCCATCTTTTACTTGCTCCCAAGAATAGATTGCATTACATGATGTCTAAAAACTTGATAGATGCAGCCAAAGGGCAGAAGGGCCACCTAATTTATTTATTTATTTTTATTTATTATTTTTTTATATATAAAAAAAGTATTTTTCAATGGCTTTATAGAACAGAGCCAATCACCTTTACAAGAGTCTAGAAATTTGTTGCCAAAATTTTAATTTAATTTACACTGTGGAAGTGAAAAAAGAGAATGTGACTTTGGGTTATACCATCCCATTGCCTTTGATTGATTTTATATCACTAAAGTTTGTGGAATATTGGTTAACTTTATGTTAACATCAAAAGAAAAGGAAAAAGAAAAGCAAAACAACTACTTTCCATATTACTTTTGCCTTTTCTTCTTGACCCATCTTGAGTGCAAAACAACTATCACCAAAATGGTATAAACTTGCTTCTTATTATAAAGACTTCTTTTTTTTAGTCTTCATTGAGTTGAATATGTTAATTATGTTAGAACTTAGAATTACAGAGCCCAATTCAACGATAGTACAAAATTATTATAAGTTTTATAGTGTATAATTGTAGTATACAAATTTGAGAAATTTAAGGTGTGTTTGGTAGACAATAATATGATTTTATATTCAATAAGTTTAGCAAATATGACGATACAAATTTTGTTTTTAAAAATTAGTTTTTGATTTTGTGATCCAAATAGTATAGATCATGACAACAACATTGTTATGTTAATAAAATACGTATTACAAAATAATTACTAGTTATACAAAAATCTCAACATAAAATATATGCATTAATTAATTAACAAGTTATATTAACCTCATATTTAGTGGTAGCTAGAACTAGTTTCGTGTTTTATAAATATATTATTTAAAAAATTATTTAAATTAAAATCTAATTTTTGTATCTACTATCATACACATATCTGAATAAATAAATTTTGTTTTCATTCAATTTCTTATTTTCAAATTTATGTTTCCATATTACTTATTTTAAACAAATTTGTAGGCCCCGTTTGTAACCATTTAGTTTTTAAAGTTTTAGTTTATAAATACTATTTTCACCTATTAATTTGTAAAAATTTATTTTAAATAGCAAAATTGTTGAAAATATCTACAAATAATAGCAAAATATCACAGTTTATCTGCGATAGAGCGTGATAAATCGCGAATGACTATTATCTATGTCTATTATGAAATAGATAGACACAGATAATAGTCTATCGTAGATAGACAGTAAAATTTTGCTATATTTGTAAATATTTTGGTTGATTTTCCTATATTTGAAAACATTGTTTTATAATTTATTTTATAATAATATTTTTACAAATCAGACTAAATTTGAAAACTAAGAAAATTTAATTTTCAAAAGTTTATTTTTATTTTTAAAATTTGACTAAAAATTTTAAACCGTTCCTAAAAACATGTGAGAATTTTGAGAAAACAAACGTTAGAAAATTAAAAATAAAATGTTATCAAACATGTCCATAATATTTTGGTGAACGTACGAAGGAAGGATGCATTAAGAAAGCAAGCATTGTGGTGAGAATTAGGATAGGATCTGTGTCAAATCATTGAAAAAACTTGATTTGTATTCATTTTAAAATTTCAACTTGACATTAAATAGAGGAAGGCCACATAAATTATCAAACGTGTTATGCTATCTTCAATCGATTTGATTTGTCTTTAAGAAAAAAAAAAAAAAAAAAATTTGATTTGTATTTTTAATTTGATGAAAGACAAAATAAGGAAATAAGAAAAAGAACTTAACTATAGACCTTTCATTATAATGAGTTATTGTAAGATAGGTCTCCCACTTCAAACTTTTCATATTACTTTATGATCAACAACATTAGAGGAAGAGTAGAAAGAAAATCAAAACAATATTCCATAGATCCCATAAAGGAAAGGAAGATCTCATATTGTTAGGAGTGTTAATTATCTTACCTTTGTTATTTTGTTATTTATTTAATTTTTTTTCTTTTTGAGATATGTTCTTTTAAATTATAGTGTGAGAAAATATCGTGTATATAATAATGAATAAGAATAGTGTTTAAGTCAACTTAATTTTCTTTTTTAGTTTAACAATGTAGAAGTGAGATTCAAAAATCTATTTTAAAGATGTCTAATATTTTAATTAGTTGAGTTTTATTTGAGTTGACTAGTAATTAAATGGACGTTGAAAGTATATATATAAAAAATATACATATATTTTTGTATTACAAATAATTCATGATAACTATTTTTTTTTATAAAAAAAAAAGATATTTTTCTAATATTTATGAAAAAAAAAACACCTTATGAAATGACAAAATTAATTACAATTTATGGTCTAATATGTCATTACCAAGTTATAGTTTAGATATAGTTCAATTAATTAATGATTAAAATAATAAAGGCTTGAATCTTCCACCCTATTAAATAAAAAAAAATTATTTCCTCCATTGATAAAATAATATTATAATATTCTCATATAGAAAACATATTATTATTTTATCGTTAGAGAAAAAACATGTTTACCACTTAATGATTTAAAAATCTAGAATGCATAAACGATCTCCATTAAATCTTACAAACATGCATTATTGAAACTATGAAATTTTAAACTACAAGAATTAAATTTAATATATAATATATCAAAACTTAATAATTAAACAAACAAAAAGATTAATCAAAATGAATTTAGGTCAATAATAATTTATATGTACTCCTCGATCTCTCATCACTACTATTATTATACTAAAAAATACAGTTATAATACATTATTTTTTATTAGTTTAACAAACATTGGTCGGTCGGCACAGCTTTGACTATTGCCTCCTGCCAATAACACAAAGTATTTCTCTCCCAAACCACTCGTTCTTTTGGTTTTGTTCTCGCTTTGCTCCACACTGTCAAGAAAGATACATCAGATGGTTCTGATTGCTGGATTTGGACTTCTATTCTTACTTTGATTAGTACTTATGAGCACCTTAAGAATTATCGCAAAGCACCCAACAATTGCTTTGATCGATTCCTTCACCACGCTCAAAGGGCTCAAACAAATTCACACCCAATTGCTCATTAATGGCCTTTACAATGATCGCCAACTTTTAGGCCAATTTGTTGCATCCATTGCCCTTAAAAACCCCGCCAATCTGGTGTATTCTAATCAAATTTTGGAGCAATGTGCCGATCCAACCTTATTTGCCTTAAACTCCATGATCAGAGCCTATTCCAAAAGCTTAACCCCACACAAAAGCTTCCAGTTTTACAACAAAATTCTCCAATCCAATGATGTTATGTCACCAGACAATTACACTTTCAATTTTCTGGTTCGAACGTGCTGTCAATTGTCTGCTTGTGAAGCAGGTCTAACTGTTCATGGTGCACTTATCAAACATGGTTTCGAATTTGACCCACATGTTCAAAGTGGCTTAATCTTTATGTATGCTGAAATGGGTTGTTTGAGTTCATGTTATCGTGTGTTTGAATCAGTTCAGGAGCCAGATATAGTTTGTCAGACGGCCATGGTGAGTGCTTGTGCAAAATGTGGCGATACTGAGTTTGCACGAAACCTGTTTGACGCAATGCCTCAGAGGGATTCTGTGTCATGGAATGCTATGATTGCTGGTTATGCACAAATGGGGCAATCAAGGGAAGCTTTGAATCTGTTTAAGCTTATGCAAATGGATGGTGTCAAGGTCAATGAGGTGTCTATGGTTTCGGTTTTAACAGCCTGCACTCACTTGGGTGCACTCGACCAAGGAAGATGGGCCCATTCTTATATAGAGAGGAACAAGATTCGGATGACTGTCAACTTGGGTACTGCACTTGTTGATATGTATTTCAAATGTGGAAATGTTGATAAGGCCATGGAGGTTTTCTGGCAAATGAATGAAAAGAATGTTTATACTTGGAGTAGTGCCATAGGTGGGCTTGCCATGAATGGTTATGGCCAGAAGTGCCTTGAACTGTTTTCACTTATGAAACAAGAAGGAATTGCGCCTAATGAAATCACATTCATTTCTGTTCTTAGAGGTTGTAGTGTGGTTGGATTCGTCGATGAAGGTCGTTCACATTTTGACTCAATGAAGAGAGACCATGGCATTGAACCACAGCTTGAGCATTATGGTTGTATGGTCGATTTATATGGTCGAGCGGGGCGATTAGATGAGGCTCTAAACTTCATCAACACCATGCCCATTAAGCCACATGCGGGTGCTTGGGGAGCTTTGCTCAATGCCTGTAGAATGTACAAGAATATGGAGTTGGGCGAGTTTGCCTCGAGAAAACTGGTAGAGCTTGAAGCCAAGAATCACGGTGCCTATGTGCTGTTATCGAACATATATGCCGACACGAAGAACTGGGAAAGAGTAAGTAATGTGCGCCAATCCATGAAAGCAGAAGGCATAAGCAAGCTCCCTGGTTGCAGTGTTATGGAGGTCAATGGAGAAGTTCATGAATTTTTTGTAGGTGACAAGTCCCACCCGAGTTACGATGCCATCAAAACGATGTGGGAAGAGATTTCTGAACGGTTGAAGTTAGCAGGATATGTCGCAAATACTAACCCTGTTCTCTTTGATATAGAAGAAGAAGAAAAGGAAGATGCTCTGTGTAAACATAGTGAGAAGATGGCCATTGCATTTGGGTTGATTAGTCTGAAGGAGGGTTTGCCCATTAGAATAGTGAAGAACCTCAGAGTTTGTTGGGATTGCCATGATGTGACAAAGATGATATCTAAACTTTTTAGCAGGGAGATTGTTGTGAGAGATAGGAACAGATTTCACCATTTTAAAGATGGTGAGTGTTCTTGTAAGGATTTTTGGTGAAATTAGTGACCACAACTTTACTTTCCCCATATTGAATAATCTTTTAAAAATATTTGGGTTTTCTATAAGTACTATATGTGTTATTAGGTTGGGCCCTAAACAAAAGGTTCAACTTGTTTGGGCTATAAGCATGTGCAATTTTGTTTGTGCTCTTATGGAGCTGAAAACTTACACACAAAACCAATCTCACAATTCAACAATCTAATCAAAATGTGGCCATAAAGAGGGGTAGCTTATATGATTGAAATTGAAGATCTTTTTCAACTCATAATTGTGATCCATTTTAATGAAAAAAAAAAAAAAAACAATTTAGTACATTTTAAAAATGATCTTTTCTATGTTCATATTTAATTTCCTATTTACAAAATGTTAAATTATCGCTCGTTCCATTAAATAAATGTTGTGGGATGTGATCAAAGTCTGACTTGATTAAATAAGAAGATGATTATGAGTTTATAAAAGAGGATAACTATCTCAAAAGAATGAGATCTTTTTGGTGAAATCGAAAGCAAAGCCATGAGGCCTAATGTTTTATTTCCATTCTCTTTTGGCATGGTTTGGATATTTTGATAGTGTTTTTTTAAAAACATCTACAAAAAAGTTGGTCTAACAAAATATAAATTTAGGGTAAATTATCTCTTTTTACCAGCATAGTTTCTTAATCTACCCACCAAATTAATTGAATAAATGATCTTTTGGAAAATCATCTACTTAGAATACACTTGAAGAAACTATCTTTATAGTTGATGTATTCTGATATTTAACCCAAAAAAGAAAGAAAAAAAAAACTTAATTGGTACTTCTATCTTAAAACCAAATAATTCCTTTTTAAACATTCAAGTCATAGCCAACAATTATAGAAAAGTATCAAATCAAGATAACTATAACTATAACTATATATATATATATATATAATTTGCTCTGAAATTAAAGGGTCCTATGTTATGAACACTAATTAAATTAAAATCATATATAATGATCCAAACAATATATATATGATTTTAAGAGAATTTTATACTAGCGAAACATAAAAAACTTATGAAAGAACTCTTTCATCGAACATGATTACAATTTTCAAAGATTAGAACTTTCATAGTATTAGTTGCACCGTCCAAATTTTTTATCATCTTTACATTAAATTAGAAGATTAAATTAGCAAATGCTATTAATCATTCTTATCCTTTCTCATAAAAGTCAATGAAAATGTATAAAAATATACATTACCAAATCTTTACTCCGCTAAATTTGATAGGTATATATATGGAAATGAAGGGTACTTCAATATATTTGTGTGTGTATAAATATCAATAAACCTATGCACGTTTGCCCAATCACCCCTTTTCCAACAAAAACACCAATTCAATTGGCCAACTCTCATATCAAGAAGATATTGGAATTGAAAGTCTAACAAGACAATTCTTTTTTCAAATGAGTGGGTTTTTTTTTTTTTTAATTAAATTTTATTTTAAAAATATAACAAATTTGAAACTTTTAATTAAAAAATAGTGTAGGTTTTGAAAGACAATCTTGATGCCAAATTTTGGTAAAGGAAAAATGCATGTGACCTCCACTTGACAACAATTGTAAATTTATAATTTAAGAAAAAGAGGACCTGCAAAAAAAAAAAAAAAGAAGACTCATGCATAATCTGGTATGAGAATTATAAAATAGAGCATAATAAGTCTGAAGTTTTTAGATCAAGTTCTAAATCTCTTCTCAAGTTTAAGATCCTAAGTCAAGATACCTTTTCCTCTTATGATAAGGATGAAATGAATCTTTCCTAATCTTAATAAGTTAGGATTAGATCTGATTAGATAAATCTATTTTTTTATTTTTTATTTTTTATTTTTTTTTATTACTTTTGACCTATCTCGTCTGGTCCAAATTCACCCACAACAGACGATAACCTCGCCACATGTTAGTTAATCGTCTACTTAAGAGATTTCATCTATGATTAAAATTTAGTTGTCTCTTTATACATGTATTCATTCGTGTGTGGTTTCAATCCTACTAGTTGTGCGTTTATTTTCTTCCCTTGTCTCTCTTTCTTTTTTCAATATATATATTATTTTTCTTTTCTTTTCTTTTTCTTTTCCTTTATTAAACAAATGGAGTATTAGATTGCAATTTTCTTTCCTTCAATAAAATTAAATTTCAAATAAATATTAATTATTTAAACATTTTCTATCCTGCGAAAAATCATTAATTCTAAAGAGAACGTAAGAACCATAAAATGCTTAGGTGTATTAGTTATATTGTTTTTTTAACAATATTAATTATTTTATTTTATCAATAAAGATAATAGAAATAAATTAAATAATTAGTATTTATTTCAATTTTAAGTTGTTTAATATACGATGAAAAAGATTACGTACATAAAAAGAAAAAAAAATGAAGTCACAAACTCGTGGACATATGAATAAAGAGGAGATAGCTGAAGTCATAGACGCCACTCTCGACAAGAAACAACTTTTGACCTTGCCAAATTTTTGCCAATGTCATTTAATTTAGACACAACTTGGTGACATAATGAATTGCAGCAAATATATTAATATTTTAGATTGAATTGCTTTGAGATCTTAATTTCTTGTATACTATATTATTTTGAACAACATGAAGTTAAATGATGAAATGTTAAAGTCATTCCAAAAAAAATTAAATGTATCAAACTTTCCAACGAAGACAAAACTGAAAAAGATATAGAATATGTATGAATATTGTTGAATTCGGCAACTATTTATGATAGGGTAGATTGAAGTACCCATTTAAAATATAAATTTTTTTAAGGGAAAAAAAAAAAAAAAAAAAAACATTTCCTCCCGCTCATGGCACCAAAGGTTTTTCTTGAAGAAGATTTCAATTATTATTATTATTATTATTATTATTTTGTTTTCATTTAAATTGAACATGTTTAAATGAGCTTGGCCATGAGTTGCTTTCAGAATAGTAAAGAAGAAATAGAAAAGGAGGTTGTAGTAATGTTATAAACATCGTTTTGTGGATAAGAAGGAAGCAAAATGTATCCATAAAATTAATTTTTTATGGAATTTGAAATGGGACAAAATAATAGGCAGCATCATATATTTATTTTCAACTCTAAAGAAGAATATAAAGGAGACATTAACGCGGATAAATAACAATGTTTTTTAAAAGTCTCAACTACATTCTTGAAACTCAACTTTGATTGACCGCCACCCCAATTCGACACTCTCTCTAACTATATATATATATATATATATATATATATTTTTGGGTTGCAAAGGTAAACAATTGTTTTTTTCATTCTCAACTGCTAATTAAATAGATATATCTCAATCAGTTGTGATAACTTTGATGGTATACTGAAATTTTAGGACAATAATCAATTTTGTTGAATTTTCAATTAGTTTATCTCCATTTTTACATATATTTGTAATTGGCATTCAGATCTACTTCTACATCAAGTTGTAAAGAGATAAAATAAATTTTGAAAAGTTTAAAAGAATTTAGAGGAAAATGGTCCAAAATACTTTTGGTCTCTAGACTTTCATAAAAATAATTACAATTTACCTCCTAAATTATAGTTGGTAATTGAAAAATAAGCATAGGATACCTACTGAACAAAAGACATTGTTGCTAACAATGTCACAACATATCACATAACATCAAAGCAATAGTAAAAAAACAAGCCAAAGAAAACACATGATTGGTAATCTAGTTTGGTAAAATAACACCTACATCTAGGGGCAAGATGTTTAGGAAAGATAACTTCACTAACATAAATGATAAGTAATTACAACGTACTACTTATCAATTATATGTAACTACAACTTGATTACAGTGACCCCGTAGAGCCTAATCACTCAATCATTCACCTAAGCTCCCCCTAGATGTGAGTTTCTCTCTCTTGGTGACTTAGGCCCCCTAAGTAGTAATATCAGCGAAGAACATCTTAGGCTCCCCCTAAAATTGAGACTCCCCCTAAAGCTGAGACTCCCTCTCGGCTAGAACTTTATCTTTCCTTCTCGAACAAAGATCACTTCACTCTTTTCGCTTAGGCTCCCCCTAAGTTTGAGAAACCTTCTAAAAAAGTATACTGATGAACACACAAATAGCTTGGAGTATATCTCTAACCTTACAGTAATACAATCTTCCACGCCTTCAAAGATTTGCACAACACTTCACAAGAAAACGATACTCAATATTTTTCGTGAAAATGGCCAACTCAAAACAAAAGACTAAGAGTCTTTAAATATGCTCAATGGACGCGAATACGAGCAATCCTAACTTCAAAAAATTGTGCATATTCAAAAAATAGTTGCACATAGAGAAGGCAAAAAATATGCAATTATACAACATAAAGGATTTTCGAATCCGCACTTTCATAAAACATTCCATTGACAGAAAGGTTGAATGTAGAGACACAACCCAAAAGACATCCATCAGACTAAAACAAATATTACCAACACTCAATAGGTTAATTAAGTCATTACAAATTATAAAGTACATGAATTAATTTTTTTTTTTAGTTTTTAAGGACCAAATTATTACAATCTTGAAAATATATGGACTAAAACTGTTTTTTGACTTAGCTATATATATATATATATATATATATATATATATATATAATGTTGTTCGATTAATTAAAAAATATTCTAAAGTAATTATAAGAAGAATTTATTATTAATTAATAAATAACTTTTTTAAATATAACAATATGACAAGGACGGAGGATTAGTTTGAAAAAAAATTGTATTTAAAAATAGTTTCAAATAATTTGTAGTTCATGAAAACAATTAAAATAACATATTATATTCTTCACACTAATTTATAAGTTTAATAAACACATGGAATGAATCACATGCATATTACCAATCATGACAACTAAAATTGGACTTTTCTCTTTGGATGCTTCTTTCATTAATGATGTTATAGGATATGATCCTTTTTTTCTTTTTCTCAAAAGAAAAAATCTTCTACTAAAAAACAACAAAAGGCTTTTTCAAGTACTCCAAAAATAAATAAATAAATAAAAAATTGTTCGTTGTAAAAATAAAAGAAATATTTAAGGACAATTGCTAAGCGGTTGTGTCAAAGACTCAAAAAAAGAAAAAAACATTTTTTAGGTTTTATTTTTAGAAACTTAACAAACTTTTGATAAAATTTAACTAGCTTTGAATAAATAATTATATTTATTTACGACTTTGAAGGAAAAAATATTTAAATTATTTATTTTTTTAAAAAAAATAAATAATTTAAATATGTTTTCCTTCAAAGTCGTAAATAAATATATTTATTTACGACTTTGAAGGAAAAAATATTTAAATTATTTATTTTTTTAAAAAAAAAAAAAACCGAAGAGAAATAATTTTTTGTTAAAAAAATGAACCAAACATGTTTTGTTTTTCCACAAACAGCACATGGACAATGTGATAAGAATGACCATTTTCTTGGGGAAGTGCATTATTTCAGAACAGCACATAACCTAGTAAATAAGATGTCTTTAATCCCAATGATAAAATTAATACCTATATACATTTTAAAAAGTCCATCTTTTAAAATTAAAAATAATCCATAATTTTAATTTTAATTTTAATTTTTATATTTTATAAATTTACTACACTGAGTGGAAGGTTTTTAGTGTGAATCAAACTCGAGATAAAATATGAATGCGAATAGATATTTCATAAAAATTAATTAAAATAGTAAATAAGCAATTTTACCATCTTTAATTAGGTTTTAATTTTTTATTATTTGAATCTAGGTCCACGTACCATAAAAATGTTTTTATCATATTATGAGTATGTTCGATACAATTGTAAAGTCAAATCTACTTTTCATGTCGATTTTGAACTCATAGATATATAAAAATGTCTGCACATGGAAACTAAAATTTAAAACTTAGAAAAGGAAATAAAGGAAAAATATTTATGTGTGTGTGTATATCTTTTTTCTTTTTGGGAAAAGGGGGAATTTTGCGGTGTGAATGAAAGGAAGCTAAGGGTCCTTACAAGAAGGGGAATAGTGAAAGCGAGATTGTGGTTGAATGTGAATTAATTGTGAGCTCCTTCCATGAAATTCTCGAGGAAGATGAGGTGAGAGTGAAGGCTTTAAACTTTTTCATTCACATGCCTTCAACCTTAATTAACCCATCAATTTCCAACTAATTAGACATCACATTAAAAACACTCTCCTTGCACCTTCCTTTATATTATACATCTCTCAGTTTCATTCATCTGTAAAAATAATAATAATAATAATAATAAAATAAAAAATATTTAGGTGCATCTTGAGCTGCATCAAAATACATTCTACCTTCTAAAATTTGGAGTAGATTCAAATTATGTACATTAATTTTTTAACTTTAAGGTTTCTATTTTCCATGTACAATCATAATTGTTTGACACATTCTTTAGTAAATAGGGCACTGATTGACTTGTTTTTTCCTTACCTCCGTGGTTTGTTTTAGCCCTGTATAAGGATACTGTTATTATTTTGTTTAAAAAAAAAAACTTTAAAATTGTATTAAAAAATGTACCTTTTACAATTTTTTCATTAAAATAATGTAAGAATTTATACAATATGATACCATTTGCAACATCATTCATATTCATATAAATTAATGTGGTAACCAATATATAAAAATTAATTTTGTGAGTGAAATTGTAAATAATGCCCATCATACATTTTGAGTTGTAACAATGAGTTTAATCTTCATGTATATTTAAAAGTAAATTGTAAAATGGTTATGCACATTTTTTAAAAGTTTTTTTAACGTTGCAACCTCAATTTTTGTCCATATTTAATAAAAGAACAATGCACGTTTTTTAAATAATTTCAAAATTCAACGCTTTTAAAACTTAACTGTAAAACTTAAAAACTTGGTTTGAACTATTTAGTTTTTTATTTTTGTTTTTGAAAATTAAGTCAACATAAACTACTTTCACCTCTAAATCTCTTCATTTGTTATTTATCTTTTTTCCAATAGTTTAAAAAACCAAGAAAAAAACAAATCATTATAAGAAATGAAGAGGAAATAACTTAATTTTAGAAAGCCAAAGTTAAAAAATGAAATAATTATCAAAAGAGACTTAAATTTTGAAACCAACCCTAAAATGGACATATATTATAGCCTGAAAATTCCGCGTTTGATTTTTTTTCTAAAGGTCAACGCTTTTTAATCTATTAACCCGAGGAATATCAGTTCCAAATAATCGTGCAGGTGTGGTCCAAAGCACACTATATCTTAATCTAATTTCCAAACAATCAGCAACAACCTGCTTTTAAATATAAATATGAGATTAATCAAATTCTTAATTTTGTTTAGCCTTTTTAATGCTCACTTAAATTCCCCAAACGACCGCGTTTTGTCAGAACTAAAAAACAAGTCCAAGTTCAACTCCCCAATTTGAATTCAATTAGTTGCCCAAGCCCAAACGTTAGGATATGGATCTTTAAAATATCTTCTTTGAAAGTGATTTGAAGAGCTCTAAAACCAATTATTTAAAAAGAATTCCCTATAAAAAAAAATTAAATTAAAAAAAAAGGTTTCTCTTTCATAATGTATATAGTTGTGGATCATTTTTATTTTCGTCGTTTATTTGGTCAAAAAAGATTGGTCAACCCTAAGATAAAAGATATGATCCAGTTAAGTTTTAGAAATAATGGGCCGTCGTTTGTGCGATTAATACGCAAATACCTACTCTTACCTAAATATCTAACATATATTATATTATATACAATTTTTTTTTTCTATTATCTCCTTCCTTTATTATAATATTCCAAGGATGGTTTTGCCATTATTTATTAATTTATAATTAATTTAATAGGATCTTAGCTTATAAAACTTATTTTTATTCAATTAAATTTTTTTTTAAAATTAATACAATTAAAACATTTTTAAGAGTGTTTTCAAATATAGCAAAATTTTACTATTTATTTACGACAGGCCACGATAGATGACTTTGTGTCCATCTATGTCATGATAGACATTGATAGTAGTTTATCGCAATCTATTACATATAGGCTGTAATATTTTGCTATTATTTGTTATATTTTCAATACTTTTGTTATTTAAAATAATTTTCCTTATTTTGATGTATTCATTTTCTCAACAAAACAACATATTATAATTTAATCTTTTTTATAAAATAAATATTATTAAACAACTCTGATATAACAAAAAAGAGTGATATATGTGGTTGAACCAACGACCTTTTAGCCATTTATTGAGATTATATCTCTGTTTTATCCATAGATCAAACCATGATAGTTAAAATAAATGAATAAATAATATATTGCGTTGAAAAACAAGTAAAGAGAAACAAGAATATAATGCAAACCAAATATAAATATCAATGCATGTTTTAGCACATTTGAAATCAAATATTTTAAATGCTTCCCAATTTGCTAAAGGTTAAGTGGCTAAAGTATGTATTCTTTTAAATATATAAAAACTGATTTTGACATATAAGTTTGATCAAGAAGAATCAAATGTTGGAATCTTCTAACTTCAAACGTGGATGAACTTAAAAAGAAAAAAAAAAGATAATGCTTTTCGTTGAAAAAATTAATGTACAAGACTTAATACTATTTTAATATAAGTATTTAATTGGAGATGAGCTTTGACATTTCTATTTCCTTACCTCTTCTTTTTCAGAAAAGAAAATACTCCCTAAAAAACAATTCTTCATTTTAAGATATGACATAATCCACATGTAGGTATTTGACCAATCTGAATTTCAGTAATTAGTTCTTTGGCTGAACTTGACTTTAGACAAAAATAAGATGATACAAATGCATGAATCATTTTTTAACAAACAAAAGCATTATCAATGTCATTCCTGCTCGATACTTTCACGTACATAGACACGGTTACTATTTTCTCTAACATTTAACATAAAATTTTATGATATTAGAATACTGTCCCACTTAAATTTTACATCTGTTGATGTTAACATTTAGTAAGGGTTCAACTTTTGACCATTATGACAACAACCATAAATTTATTTGATCAGGAAAGAAAAGTAGCATGCAAAAACAAAAGGAATATCCTTATTTATTAAAATAGTATTAAGTCTTGTACATTAATTTTTTCAACGAAAAGCATTAGCTTTTTTTTTTTTTTTCTTTTTTTTTGTTTTTTTTTTTACAAATAAAATAACATAATTTTTTTTTTTGTTTTTTTTTTTTTTTCAAAAATTTTTTTTTTAAAAAAAAAAAAAAAAAAAAAAAAAAAAAAAGCTAATGCTTTTCGTTGAAAAAATTAATGTACAAGACTTAATACTATTTTAATATAAAGTATTTAATTGGAGATGAGCTTTGACATTTCTATTTCCTTACCTTTTCTTTTTCAGAAAAGAAAATACTCCATAAAAAACAATTCTTCATTTTAAGATATGACATAATACACATGTAGGTATTTGACCAATCTGAATTTCATTAATTAGTTTTTTGGCTGTACTTGACTTTAGACAAAAATAAGATGATACAAATGCATGAATCATTTTTTAACAAACAAAAGTTTTATTCATGGCATTCCTTCTCGATACTTTCACGTAAATAGAAACGGATCTTATTTGATCTAAAATTTAACATAAAATTTTATGATATTAGAATACTGTATCAATTAAATTTTACATCTGTTGATGTTAACATTTAGTAAGGGTTCAACTTTTGACCATTATGACAACAACCATAAATTTATTTGATCAGGAAAGAAAAGTAGCTTGCAAAAACAAAAGGAATATCCTTATTTATTAAAATTGTATTCAAACGGAACTTACTTGTCTCTTCTTAAGGGTCAGAGCCTATTTATAGGATTTGGTATCCTTATTCTATGAAGATTTAATTTTCAAATCCACTTTGGATTTGTTTTAGGGTAATTTTCTGATCCAAGGGAGTTAATTAACTTGAGATGCTCGAGGTTTGGCCCTAACCGACCCTCACCCAGATCTCCATATAGGCCTCTCCTCCTGTTTTTCAGGCTTTTCCCTATGGCTAGAATGCTTTTTAGTCCAATTGCCTCTTAAAGATAATTTTGCCCTTTTGACCAAAATTACCCACAATATCATCAAATTTCTTTATTAGAAAAAAAAAATCTAAAACCACGTTAAAAGAATAATGGGGTGAGATTTAAGTTTACAAAACTCATAAAAGAAAATATTATTACATGACTACTTAAATAAAATCTCCATAATTATTTTTGTTCTCTTTAATAAATCATGTTATATATATGAAGGAGTTACATATCTCTAATTTAATATTTACCGTCTACCATTTTATACTTTTTATTTAAATAAAAAAAACCAAACCATGTAAAATTATACCCTACCTCTAAGGGAAAAACAGCCTTACTCAATTTATTTTTTAACTTATTCCTTTAATTTTAAATTTATAATAAATCTAAATCAATTTTTTTAAAAAAAAAAAATTGATTCAAATTTCAAACCTAAATTAAAATTTTTATTTTCATTAGTGCTACATGGAAGGTGAATTTGAAATTATTTTCAATAATTAAAACTTCAAATATCATGGTATATGGTATATGTATTAAAGTTAATTAGGATTTATTCTAATTATTATTTATTGTATTTTTTAATCTAATTTTTCCTTTTAAGCATTCTTCATTTGTACATTTCTTTATCAATTTGTTGGATTTATTAGTGTCTGTTTATTTTTTTCATTTATCGTTAGTCCCTTTAATCATTGGTGCATTTTTCATCCAAAAAATGAGATTTACGTACAGAGGCCTAATAAAGCTAAGGTAGGCGAACTTTCTAATCCCCCAATCAAATTTATTTATTTAAGCATCCTAATTTCGACAATAATACTTTTGTTTCCAAAAGTCAGAACTAATTCACTCACCTTTTTTTCCTTTCTTTTTTACTCTATAAAGTCTAAAATTAAACCAATTTTTTTAAAAAATATAAATTAAATTAAACTTATTCAATCACCTTTTACGTAACACTTCAGGGGAAATATCTATATATACCATGCTATAGACTCATTATAATTCTTATTAAAAAATTATTTTAAATGACAAAATGTTGAAAATATTTATAAATAATAATAAAATATTAGATTTCATCACAAATGGATCAAATTTTGTTATATTTATAAATATTTTGATTTGTTTTCCTATATTTGAAAACAACCCAAATTTTGTTTAATATTCTATATAAAAAAATATTTTAATAATTTTGGTACAATTAGATTATATAATATATAATTATAAAGAACAATGCATTTCTTTTCTAGTACAACAATTATGAGGTGGAGGATTGAACATTTGATGACCTCTAAAGACAGAGTACATGAGAATACTATTAGGCCAAACTCACTTTACGCAGACAACAATACATTAACAAGGATATAATGTGAGAGAGAGAGTGAGATTCAATTTTGGCAATTATGTTTTTTTTTAATAATAAATTGTTATAATCATCTCAAGACAAATGACATAAAATGTCATTTTCATTCATGTTTCTTTTAGGGCTTTGGCTTTTTACTTTACTTGAGACAAAATAATAATAATAATATTAAATAATAATAATACTTTACTTGAAATCATTTTTATAAACCTTGTACACTTCTTTGTTACCATGCCTAGTCATTAGTTTTACATTAATCATGAGAAGGGATCTTCTCTTATGACCCAACTTCAGCGTCAAATCTTCAATTGATTTCAAGAATATATATTGTCTCAATCGAGTTTTGTATCACCATATGATATTCCAATTGAATTCTTCTCTCTTTTTAAATATATGATGTATAGTAGCCACTTTATTTGTAATATGAATCTTCATAATCTCTAATTTCATATGGTAAAGGTTCTTCTAGCATTTTCAATATTAAATAAAATCAATGCATCAGATGGATCTTGTGATAGGTAATACAAAAACAAAAGAGAAAGAGAAAAAAGACTATCTAAAAACGGAATGTTAATTAATATTACATCATTTAAATGTAAGATTTGTTTGTGATAAATATTAATTATGAAGGCTAGCTAAATAAGAGATGATTAGCAAAAGTGGGGTATAGAGATTTGAACTTCTTCGTTAATATTTTCTCAAAATAGAGAACGAATGTCTTGTAATACAGTGCATGACCAAGTCTACCCAAAACTAGTGAAAGTCCATCGTTAGTATCAATTGTTGTAGGAATGACCACTAAACTCTATATCGTTTGTCGAGAAATTCATTGTTTAGTTACTTTTCTTTTTGTTAATTTTCAAAAAATGCAAACACTCACGACTGATAATAACATTACTCGTGATAGATCAAACTGTAATGAAAGTCAATTGAACATTAAAGATAATGCTATTAAGAGGGATCAGAACTGATTAGCCAAAACTTTAATCACCCATTGCTAACCTAATTAAGCAAAAGAATACATATCAATTGTGGTATATTCATGGGTAAAAAAAGTGTTCAATAGATTTGTTAATTTATTGATTCTCACCCTAGACCTCTCATCATCATTTGTATCTTTGTCCCAAAAAGGTCAATAATAATAATAATTCTATGGTGCTATGAGATATTTAGTTTTGGTTAGATTTCCTTTTGAATCAAATCATACATAAAATAGACCAAATTCTTTGCATTGTGTGCTTTTTTTTTTTTTTTTTTCCTTCTCTCTCTCTTTTTAATATGATTGTACACCCATATATCATAGTCATGACATGTAGAAATAACTTTCTTTTATTGTCATATAGGTTTCACTTTTATAGGGAGTTACAACATTTTTCCATTAAAAAACGACATTGCATTAGCTAACTAGGGGCAGCTCAACTTTCTTCTAATTACTTTTCAATTTTTTATATTTTCCTAATATACACAAGTATATTATAAAAATGAGAACTCAAACAAGTTTAAGTTTTAAGAATTATGATAACAAAACTAAAAACGTTATCAAAATCAACTTTAATTTTGTTAGAATTTCAAATATACCTTGCATTAGAAAACAAAAAATATATAATATTAGCAAATACGTATTATGTTAAACAAATAGCTTTGATACTCTTTTTCGAGAATATTCATTTGCTCCTTTCTCTTATCATAATCCGAGGTTTCTATACATTAGAATAAAAACAACTTTATAAATTTTTGTGTGACAAAATGAAAATCTTAGAAATATTAGCTTCCATAATGTGAGTGAATAAGGTATTTATAAAATTAAGAAATTAATTCATCATTTGTCTCTCTATCCCAATTCACAATCAACGGATTCATTGGATAAGCAATAATTTACAATAATAAACACTTTTGATATTTGTTTGGTCATAACTTATAGGATCAACCTTTTTTATGCGGATTCCTTTTTCTTTTCTCAAATATGTCTAGTTCAATAATTACAAAGTGAAAATCAAACTATCGATTTTTAATATAATCATTTGTGTCTTTATCTATCAAAATGAACGGTCAATTTCAATTTCTTGGATTATTAACTTCCATTCTCTACCTTTTCTTTCTTTCTTTCTTTCTTTCTTTTAGATAAAACACATGCGACATACGATAATTTAAATTCATCTCATAAAAAGAAAACAGCTATTACCCTTTGATTAAGTTATTTTACGTGGATTGTTTGTGAATTTATTCATTGAGGCAAAACAAGATTCATTTATTCATTGACAAAATCTCGATTGCATCCTTGTCAACCGCAACAAACTGGTCAAGCCAACTAGGAAAGAAATAAATCAATCTACAAGAAGACTAAGAATTAAACAGGGGGAGCTGAATGTTACAATTATGTCTATGGGCAAAACTTAGACCCACAATTCTAATTTTAAGCATGAGATCATAAATCTCTGCATAAATAATACCAAAAGAGATCATAAGGCAAAGCTCATTGATGATTGAACCCAACCTCTTCACTACAACTTCAACATTGGACTCCACCCATAAAGAAGAAACACCCAATCTCTTCAACGAACTACAACCTAGAAAGTAAAGCAAGAGCTTCACCTGCTTCAACAACCAACAATCCCGATTTCAACACATACGAGATCGCCACTCTCATTCAGAACGTATTTCCTTAGTCTTCGAGTTTTTTAAAATAAGTTTAACAAATTCCTGAGGAATTATTTATTGTTTATTTTAGATATTGACATGACATTTTAAATTTAAAATAACAATTATTGAAAAAGAGAAAAAGTGGAGAGAGAAAGAGATAGAAAATAGAGTTCTTTTCCAATATAGCAAAAAGAACCAAAATACTTACAAATATAGCAAAATTTCACTGTCTATATACGATAGATCGCGATAGACGGTGTATTTTACTATAAGTTGTAAATATTTTCAGCAGTTTTGTCATTTAAGATAATTTTTATAGTAATAATAAATTTTTTTAATTATTATTAATTGAATGACCAAACGCACCTATTATTAAAAAATTCTAGAACGCGTTAAATAAAAGGTATTTTAAGTTTTTAGGTTTTGGTAAAAGAAGAAAAAGTATGTTGGGAAGGACGGTGAGTAGGGTCAATAAAAAGAAAATTGACTTGCTTTTTAAGCCCCATTTATTGAGTTGGATGGCAAATGAAAGAATTGGAGTTTTTCCAAACCAAATCCTCCAATTTTTTAATTCTACACTCTTTTATGATTCTCTTGACTCGTAATTTGGATTCCAATTTTTGATCCTTCCAACTTGTGCAATTTGATAGTAATGGAACTTTCCACACATATTATCTTTTTGCTGCAATATATTTCTTTTGGTTTCTTTAATTCAACTCATTTGGCTTTCAAAGTCATCGATCTCCTTTCACATTCTACCTATAGATTTTCATAATTTTTCCACAAAATCCAATCCCATATGGGACTGTGTAAAGGAACAATTTATTAAAGAATCAATTCCTATGTCAAAACTACTTATACCGAAAGTATAACCAAAAGTTTGCAAGGGGACGAATTTGAATAAGAATCTTCAAAATTATATCACAAAATTCAATCAAACATTTTTATTCTTTTTTTAGTTAAAAGTAATTGGAATAGAAAAAATTCCAACTCTTTACTGATTCTTTGTACCAACTAGACTGAATATTTAGGTTCAACACAATTAGCAAGTAAATTATAATTCTTTACACCTAGAAAGTATTTGATCAAATATTAATTAATTAATAATGAAAAATTATGTGTGCTTCAATGCTAAATTTAACCGTTACATATTAAGTAAGAGATCGGAGAATAATCATGTTCTTATCAAAAGATCAAAATAATTGTATTTATATGAGAGCTAAACTAGATTTTTCAATTTCCTTCTCAGATAATGTTGAACGAGATTGAATCGGGTCAACCGGGTGTTGGTCAACCTAAGGTTTTCGGTCGGCCTTAGATCCATTCGCTAATTTTGTCTCTAATCTTTCTTTTCCTTTTGGATTCGTTCTTTAGGCCTAAAGTTTCCTATCAGAAATATTATACAAACTTTATATAAAAAGTTTCATGTTGATTACAATATTGTCCAATTTACCGTAGTAAGTAGTTGAACTTTCCTTTACATTACTAATTTGGTATATTATGAATTAGGTTAGACACTAATATGCTAAACATTGCACCATGTATATTATAGTCAATTATATGGGATTATATCAAACAAATTCAAATATCCAAACCATTTAAAAACATTTTTGTGGTAAAAAAAAAAAAAAAAAAAAAAAAAAAAAA
>QLSR01000284.1:420136-443074 GCA_031780015.1 Citrullus colocynthis
AAAAAAAAAAAAAAAAAAAAAAAAAGACAACGCTCATATTTACAATAGAGAGTATAATAAACCTCAACTCGAAATAGGCATCTAACATACTCAATAAATTAACCATCTCATCCTTAAAAATGGGTTTTCAAAAATTCTTTATACAAAATGATTACATAATTAAAATAGAGATGGGATATGAAATATTAATTTAATAACTGGTGTGCAATGAAAACCAATAGAGTGTTACCATAAACTGTGGCATAGAAGGTATTGTGAGAAAGTTGCATAGCTTTTGGGAAAATGCCTAAAATAATAATGAAATGAAGCATAACGCCCACAAGGGGGGTGTGAGTGAGTGGTATTACAAACAACTCTAGATTTAAAAGTAAAAACATTGGAGGGTGATAGAGTTGCATTCATTTTTATGTATGTATCTACTTCAAATATTAAAAAAAAAAAAATTGAGACATAATAACTTGTGATTGAGCATTTGGATCTGTTACATAAAGATAGATGCAACCCCAAGATACACCCATCTCCATACATCTTTATCAATTACAAGGGAAAAAAATAGATTTTTTTTTTTTTTTTAAGTTTATCGTATGACAACTTGTGATTAAGCGCACTTATCTCTGTATAAACTAAGATGCACCCAAATATTAAGTTTAGTATTGAATTCGTGTGACAAGTTTGTTGTTTATCGTGTGACAATTTGTAATTGAGCACCTGAGTGGAATGCACAAAGATAAGTGGAGTCCAAGATGTACCTAATTTTTTTTAGATTTTTTTTAATAATTGGGTTGATGTGGGTCAAACAAAGAAAAGAAAAGGGTACCCAAAATTTTGTTTAATATTTTGTTTTGGGTTTTTCTTTTAGTGGAGGGATTTGATGCTTCTATATCTACCTCTTTCTCCCTTTCTTTCTTTCTTGCTCCTCTTCTTTTATGCCAAACCAAGTAAACCCTTTTTTTAACACTACACAAAAGAATCCCAACCTAAGCTTCTCTCTCTCTCTCTCTCTCTCTCTCTCTCTCTCTCTCTCTCTCTCTCTCTAAGAGTGCCTAACAGAGAATTTTGTTTCAATATTATTATTAAAAAAAAAAAAAAAGTATATTATATATTCTTTGTGGCAAAATGAAGTGCTTTGGAGAGGAATGGAAGTCATTTTCTCAAGGCTCTACACATTTCTCTTCTTTCTGATCTCTTTCTTATAATTTCTTCTCTCTCCTATACTCTCTTTAAATCCCCAACCAGTTCTCCCCCTCACCTTTATTTCTCACTTCTTTCTCTCTTCAAAACCCAAACCCCATATTTCCCAACAACACACAAAACAGATATTCTAAAGAAAATATGGTACTCTCTCTCACTTTCTTCCCTTCAGTTACAATTCAATTCAATATTCTAAATGGGTCATGCTTCTTTTTTTTTTTTTTTTCTTCAGGAAAGTGGCGATGATCAAATTAGTAGATGGGAAGGGTATGTTGATTGGAGAAAGAAGCCTGCTTTGAGAGGCAGCCATGGGGGAATCATTGCAGCATCCTTTGATTTGGGTATGTGTAATAATATTAGAAAAGTATGAGGTTTTTTTTTTTTTTTTTCTCTCTTGGAATTATTAATTAAAATGAAGTAATTAATTGATTTTATTTTTGGTAATTAGTTGTGGAAATATTGGAGAATTTGGCGTTTTTAGCAAATGCAAGCAACTTGGTGATGTACTTGTCGCATTACATGCACTTTTCTCCATCAAAATCGGCAAACAATGTCACAGATTTCATGGGAACTGCCTTCCTGCTTGCCCTGCTTGGTGGCTTTCTTTCTGATGCCTTTTTCACTTCCTATCACATCTACCTCGTTAGTGCTGCCATTCAATTACTTGTAAGTTTCTTTTTTTTTTTTCCTTTTTCTATATATATTATTGCTCTTTTTTTTTTCCTTTTTTTTATTTATTTTTTTTGTAACTCTATTACCCATATTGAAACAATAATATAGCAAAAACGAGTTGAAAGAATACATTTTTTTGTTCCCTAGATTTTAAAACATCATGCATTTTGCATTTAGTTTTGAAGTTCGAAGTTTTATTTCAATTTAATCTTCAGATTTCTAAATGTTACAATTTTACTTTTGAAATTTAAGTTTTGTTTCAATTTGGATTCTCACTTTCGAGTTTAACTTTGATTTTTCACTAAATAATCATTTTCTATTTTTATGCTAATGTTTATTAATTAATTTTAAAAAATTAAAAGAATTATAATTAATTAAATTTCACTTCACTATTAAAATTAAAAATTTTACTTCATAATTACTCTGAAATAAGTAATAGACGTTATAGTCAAAGATTGAAAGTAAGTATTTAGAGGTTACAAGTATAAATCTTGAAATATATGAACTAAATTAAAACATAATTCAAATTTCAAAAAGTAAAATTATACTATTTAAGAAGAAAATTAAAACCAAAATCAGAATTTAAAAATTAAATATATCACGTCATCAAATGAAAAGAAAAAAAAAAAAGACTGAAAAGTAGAGACAAAAAATTTACATTTTATGACAAAGATATTTATACAAATAATTAGAAAACAAAACAAAAGCGGGATTTGGGAGGAGGTGGATCACGAGCTAACTGTTGATGCCCCCATGGCTGTAAGAAAAGAAAAAAGAAAAAAGAAAAAGAAAAAACTTTAATAGATTAGAAGCCGGGGGACCCACTAGAATGGGGGGCGTCGTACTGGAGCATTGCCCAAAATTTATAATATTTAAAGTTATTACCATGCAAAAGCCAAAATCAAAATCTTGTTTACCTTGTTGTGTGTTTACTGATGATATTTTTTTCAAGTCTTGTCCCTATTCGTACGCTATTGGTCCTTAACCCGACGGATTCACGTCCAATCCCAGAGTGCCACGGTGATGACACTTCTGTTTCGTATTAGGACACGTGTCTTTAAGTCTCGTCCACATCATACTCAAAAATTATAACAAACAATTTTCTTTTTTCTGTACAGTTGTCCATTTATGGTATTTGTCTAAGATTTGTTGTCCACATCCAATATCCAATGCCCTATATTCATCTCATGTGGCCCTTGTATACCTCCCTAGATGGTATACCTTTGATTCTCATTAATCCAATCACCTACCATCTTCATTCTCTCCTAACTTAGCATTTCAATAGTAATTATCACTTTTTTTCTTTAAGTCGAAGGTTTAATTCTTCGTCCAATTACTAGTCGTACTAAAAACAATGCATTTTTATTCCTTCGATAAAGTCTTAGCAATCATATTGAAACAAATTAATTCAAACCTCAATAATAAAATTATAGCACTTTGAAATCTATGGGCTAGATTGAAATCAAATTTAAAACTTCAGTGTTAAAAATGTAACATTATGAAACCTATAAATTAAACGGAAACCAGACTTAAAGTTTGAGGATAAAGTTTGTATTTTAAAAAAATCTATCATAATTTTTTTAATATTATTGTACTCAATTTCTAGTGACTTTTCTAAGTGTTTTTAAATGTTTGAAAAGCCATGTAAAAGAAGCTTGAAAACTACTCTACCTTCTGTTTTTTAGGCCTTTCAACTATATATGGATGTACTTCAGCTTTCATTTTTATTTTTATTCACAATTAGGGGATTTAATTATGTGGCGTGTAGGACAATGGTTTTTCTAATTAATAAGAAAAATGAAAAACAGGGATACGTTGAAAACTTGATTATTTAAATGATAGGAATGACGTTGTGGATTAATTTATCATTGTTAAAATATGATTAAATAATTTGGCTGAATTGACTCAACCAAACTCTATGATAAGGAATCCTTTGAAGACTTTTATAAAATGTATGAATATTTTAAACTAAGTGCTTATCTCATTGTATTAGAATACAGACTCAAAATTGAATTAAAAAAACAACATTGGATTGATTGGATAGACAACATGATGATTATTCGTGAAACATAAAGTGATCAATACATTTCAAATGATATTCAAATGATATGTTTTCTTTCCTTTCGGGTAGTTAATCATTATAAAGATATGCAATTAACTAATATTATGGTAATAGTTGCTATTACATCCTAAAACTGTTACAAGTGTTGAAAGTAGACCATCAAACTTACAGTAAGCCAGTTTCTATAATTATGTAAGTTTGATAGACTAATTTTAACATGTGTATAAATTTGAAGGTATAATTATAACTACTAACATACTTGAAAAATAGTTTTTTTTTTAATTTGGGTTAAATTTTAATTAGTCTTTATCGACTTATAGGAGACTTATCCGAAAGGATTGGGGTATTGAGGAAGAAATACGATAAAGATGAGAGAATGGGGGGATTTAAATAGAGGGATTTTGAGGGAGTAAAGTTATAATTAAATTAGTTATAATGTATAGAAATGAAGAGAAGGAAGCATCTTAAAAACGCGACATTACATTATATGGTCAAAACGACATAAAAACTAAAAGATGTCCGTATAAATAGGTAAGCGGCAGCCAATAAGGTGAGAGAAAAGAGTAACACGTGGCCCCAAGAATTTACACATAAGTGTGAGAGCATTTTATATGATAGAGAGAATATGATTGTTTAGTACTGACACCTGGCTCATTGCATTAACTACACTTACTACACACCACTATCATATCATTTCAATTTATTTATTCCCAATTCGATTACCCCTTTTATTGGGTCGGGTTTTTTCTTTTTTCCTTGGCCCTACCCAAATCATCCACAACCTTACTCCATCATTACTTTATTATGATTTTGCTACCTAGCTTTTACTATTCTTTTTCCTGGGAAGCCCTCCATTTTTAGCCATTGGTTTGGTTTGATACTGCCCATTTGTTTGTCTTTTGTTTTTAATGTATTTATCATGTTTTAAACTTTTGTTGTGATGTTATCTTTTGTTTTTCACCCACGATTCAAAATTACTTTTAAAGTAGACTTTTGTTAGAATTTAGAAGCTGAGATTTTTAAGGTAGACTTTCGTTAGAATTTAGAAGCTGAGATGGAACGATGTAGTAATGACCTATAATGAAAATTGAGATTACCACTTTGTTTAAATAGTTTTTTTTTCAATTATTTATGAATTTTCATTTTAAAAGTGAGTTTGAAACATTTATGAAAGGTTAAGGATAGTTAATATTGTAACTTTTGAGATAATAGAAGCATGTTTATAACACATGGCAATGTTTTGGAGCATCTTTTTTTAATATGGCATAAACTTTTAAGACAAGTAGTAGAGTTATGAAATTTGGAAGTTGTAAAGTTTTAGAGGCTACAGTACATAGAGTTAATATAGTATAAAATTGATGTTTTTGGTTGTGGGACTTACAAACTCCTTGGACCAAACAATGAGTGGAGTCCACAACTTCACTCTTCTCCAACTTCAACTCCTTAGGTCAAACGCCACCATCTAAGGAGTGTTTGGCCTAAAGAATTAGAGTTGATCCAAGAAGTTCATGACCCACAACTAAAAAACTTCAATCTCATTATTATTAATTTTTTACATCGTGGACCTTAGAACTAAACAATTTTTCATAACTCTATACTTTGCCCTAAACCTTAGTGTTGGTGTATAGTATTTATAATTTAATAAGTTTCTAACTCACAACTTTTGGCGCTTTGACCAATTGAATTACATACGAATGATCTTACATTATCAAAGTTAAATCTACGAGACCATTGTCCTCAAATAAAATGTCTGTTATAATTGATTGAGTTGATGATAATAGCAATAAGCTCTAATTGTGTCATCCAGCTCTACTTTGCTTATCCTTGGCTTAGTCACTTCTTTGCTTCTTCTTTTTCCATAGTTCCTTGTACAATATGCAAAATCTAAAGCCAAGCCTTTGACCAGGGGTTGGCGGTATTGCTGATACAAGCCAAGATGCCATCGTTGATGCCTCCTCCATGTGATCACCAAGCAAACCACGGTGTCGTGTGTGAAGAAGCAAGCGGTGGCAAAGCAGCAATGCTATTCACAGGGCTATATCTGGTGGCATTGGGGGTCGGTGGCATAAAGGGGTCGCTGCCGTCACATGGGGCAGAGCAGTTTGATGACAGTACCCCACAGGGCAGGAAAAGAAGATCCACATTCTTCAACTACTTCGTCTTTTGCCTCTCATGTGGTGGCCTAATTGCAGTAACATTGGTGGTATGGGTTGAAGACAACAAAGGGTGGGAGTGGGGCTTTGGAATTGCAATGCTTAGCATATTTTTGTCCATCATTGTTTTCTTTGTAGGCTCCCCTCTATACCGCAATAAAATACCTGATGGAAGCCCATTCACAACAATTAGCAAGGTATATATAAGTATAATTAATCATAGAAGTAAAGTTTAAGATTTTAAGAGTGGGGAAAAGTTAATTGAATAAGCTTCTATGTTTTGAATGAGTGCAGGTTTTAGTTGCTGCAGCGTTTGGTTGCTGCATCAACACGAACTCACGAAACTCGATAGCGAGTATGACAATGAGCCCGACTCTTGATGACAAGGAAGCTAAAAAAAACAAAAAAGAAAGAGATTCAATAGATCATGTGGTGGACGAACCGTCGAAGAGCCTCAAGTTTCTAAATAATGCAGTTCTGAACAAGCCATTCCATTCAGCATTGGAATGTACAGTTAAAGAAGTTGAAGAGGTCAAGATTGTGTTGAGAATTCTACCTATATTTGCTTGCACCATCATCCTGAATTGTTGTGTAGCTCAGCTCTCCACATTTTCTGTTGAACAAGCATCAACAATGGACACCAAAATAGGTTCCTTTAAAGTTCCACCTGCATCTCTCCCCATTTTCCCTATACTCTTCATCATGTTCCTCGCCCCGATATACGATCACATAATCATCCCATTTACTCGAAGAATAACTAAAACCGAAATGGGAATCACTCATCTCCAAAGGATAGGAGTTGGGTTACTTTTCTCTATTGGAGCCATGGCAGTTGCGGCAGCTGTGGAGACTAAGCGCAAGAGAGTAGCCACCGAAAACGGTCTACTCGACTCTGCTCAACCGTTGCCCATCACATTCCTTTGGATTGCCATCCAGTATTTGTTTCTTGGATCAGCAGATCTTTTCTCCTTGGCTGGATCATTAGAATTTTTCTTCACAGAATCACCTGCAAGCATGAGATCCTTGGCTACATCTCTCTCCTGGGCTTCTCTGGCTATGGGTTACTACCTTAGCTCAGTGATTGTATCAATAGTCAACAATGTGACAAATAACTCTGATCACCAACCATGGCTATCTGGAAGAAACATAAACCATTATCACCTTGAGAGATTCTACTGGTTGATGTGTGTGCTAAGCGGATTAAATTTTGTGCACTACCTATTTTGGGCCATGCAGTACAAGTACAGACCAAAATCACAACAATAGGTGGTATATATATTATGATGCAATAATACTTACAAGGTTCCACACATTTATTCAAACATATTGAAATTCCCATCCCGATCCAGAAGAGATCAGAAACTTGACAAGCACTGCAAATGCTCACATCTTTCAGCTGGCATGAGATAGAATGAGAGGGTAAATTTTTCTTCTTGGTAGAGCAGGTAAATGTGGTAACTGGCATGTGAAATGTCTTATATCAGTGAATTTCTGTGATGCAAAGCATCTTTTTATCAACATCTTGTGTTTGGTTTCCAGTAATTCAATATTCTTATTGCCATCTCATTTACATACCAAATTTGGCGACTGCTAAATAACAATGGGATGAGGGGATATAGCATAACACATTTGGGGGCCCACATGATGTAACTATCCTATCTATGAAGTCAAATGAACAAAAATAACAAAATGGTAATTTTAGTCATAACCCATGAGTTTGGCAACAATTTTAAGCAAAAAATTTTGAAATCTGGAGAGTGGAAGTTAGAGATCAACAGGTTATTGAAAAGTCCTCTTTCATGTCATGTTGTATTATCAAATGATTCAGTACATGGATTTGTTTCAAAGTTCACAGTCACAGTTTGCACCTCCAAGACGCATCGAGCCACTTTCTTGAGAGTCATTTGAATTAAAAAAGTTATAAACTGACATTTGGTTAGGTTCACAATGACCTAGCTAATATTTGCTGCTTCTATATCTACCTCTATTTACGCATGTCATGCATAATACTTACCACTTCATGGAGATGTCAGTTTGTCTAGTCTCTATTTGGCTTTATTGGTTTGACATCTTTGGCTTATCTTTGCATTAGAATGGGGATGGTTATACTATTATTGAGGAGCTGCTCTTGAGTTCATATTTTTGGGAGATGAATTTTTTTTTGTGACAAGATAGTTTTCTCACTATTTTCTGGGGTGTTTGGCTTGAAAGGAACAATAGGAATAGGATTTTTAGAGAGGTGGAGAGGTCTGTGTGTCGAGGTTTGGGAAGTAGTGAGATTTAATGCCTCCTTGTGGACATTGGTCACTGGGCCTTTTTGTAATTATAATCTTAATTTAATTTTGTTGGATTTAAGTCCCTTTTTTAGTTTGTTGGGTCTTTTTTTTCTTTGGTTTTTTTTTTTTTTTTTCTTGCATGTTCTTATATATTCTTTCATTTCTCTCAATGAAAGCTCAGATACTTAAAAATAAATAACAATAACAAGTACTACAATCTAGCTAAACCTAACTCACGAACACCAAATAGTATTTAATTTTAATTAGTCCACAAATATACAACAATCTAAAGTTCATCTAGTAGGTTTAAGCAAATGACAGGTAAATCATTAGGACAACAAAGTACGTACAAGTATTTGCATGCACAATGAGTGCAATACATTCCCTCATACTAATAAGTTAAGTTATAAACACAACCTCTAAGGTACGCTGAACAGTAATAACAGTCCATATGTCGAACCTGATATTGATTCTAACCACATGAATAAAAAGAATGTGGTCCATTGTTTCAACTTAAATGGAAACACTTTCCATTCCATAAATGAGAAAAATGTGTGCTTTACAATAACGTTAGGATCATCTACTGTCTTATCTTATATACCTCTTCAGAAGATGCAATTACAGAGAAAGTTTAGTATTAGTATTCAAAATGTGGAAAAGGGGCTTGCCCCGTGAACAACCCACGGTCATCAACAAGCTCCTCACGGCCACCCTGACTGCACCCACAGTGCTAAGTTGCTTCATCTTTGGGTTTAACCCATGTTCATCCTACTTTTTATCATGTTCATCCATCTAGACACCCACAAAATATGCTACCTAGAAACAATGCCTTTTTATTTGGTAAGGAAATAACAACTTTCTTGGTGGATTCAGCTGTAAAATATAAAAAAGTAATAATGATCGGTATTACTACACTTCTTGTTATACACATTGATTAAATAATGGGGGAAAGAAACATTAATGAAAGCAAGTTTTGATAAATATTCTTGATTTTTATTTTTTCTTTTTGAGGTTTTGTTATGTCCTACGTCATGGCTTGTAAATCGTGCTTTCAAATGCAAGACATTAGTCTTTATCTTTATAATAACTTTTACATGTATATGAATCATCCAAAGTAGGAATTAAAAATATTTTTGAAAATAAAAATAGAGATTTATATTCAACAACAGCTCCCCAACAACCTTTGAATTTGAAGCTAAATGCAAAAGGTCCGAGTATAACAATGCTCGTCTTAGAAGGTTGATCGTGCACAATGCACTAACTAGGATGGAAAGGGAGTGACTTGTAGAAAAATGCTGCCTCTACCTCTATTCTTATGGTATATAAAGTGAGGATTGATATGCTCAAATTGAAAGTTTCGCTATCGAAATAGTTGAGGGGTGCTTTGTACATGCGTGCAAAGCTAAAGTTTGCCAAAAAAGAAATGTAGTGGATGTCACCATGCTTGCTTAATATCCTCAACTAGAGGTAAGATCTCCCTGCAGACAACCATTTTTCTCTTAACGAAATTTTTTAGTATGGTAGAATCAATTTCCACAAATGGAGAAGGAAAGAGTGGGAAAAGTTACGTGAGTATGGATACATTTTGAGGATTTTAGGATATGATGTTTATGAGATGATGAAAGCTTTTTCTGTTTTATTAGAGTTTCTTCCTTTAAATAAGGGAGAAGCAAAGAGTCTTAAATAGTCAATTGATCCAAAAGTTTAAAATAATTGGTGAAGGCAAATTTAATTCTATATTATCTAACACTCCCCTCACTTGTGGGCTTGAAATATGAAGAGACCCAACAAGTGAAAATGAATTTTAATTGGGGATCACCTTTAACCATCATGGACGAAGGTTCGAAGGCATTGTTGGTAATTTCAACCACAGAGAGTTGGTCGTAGTAGACTTTCTCGGCTAAGATCACTGGTGCATAGGAAGAAAGCATGAAGTGGATTCTTGGATAAGGGACCAAATTGATCTAGAATTTGTTCACCATCATGGACGAAGGTTCAAAGTGCCAGTTAAAGATGAAATGACCTAGGACATAAGATGGTTGAGGTTAAAGTAGTTAGGTCGCTCAATGTCAAAGGAACACCTGCAGATGTCGTAAATGGCCTCATTGTCAAGGAGCACAGCAACATCAGTGTGTTCCAAGAGAGAATGGATTGAAAAGACATTATAAGGCTTAACAACAAAAGTTGAGACTTGTTGAGAGGGGTAAACAGTGAACCCAAGCTTGGATTTCTTTCCATAGTCAACTGACAAACGCTCCAAAAGGAGGGAGCCAAGACCGGAACCAGTATCACCACCAACAACGTTGAAAACAAAGAATCCTTGAAGACTAGTGCAGTTGTCAACCAACTTACGAATTCAGTCCAAGTAGAGATCAACAATTTCCTTTCCAACGGTGTAGTGAGCACAAGCAAAATTATTGGCAGCTTCTTCCTTGCCACTGATCAGCTGTTCAGGGTGGAAGAGTTGGCGGTAAGTTCCAGTCCTCACCTCATCGATGACAGTAGGCTGAAGATCAACAAAAATAGCAAGGGGAACATGCTTTCCAGCACCAGTTTCACTAAGAAAGGTGTTGAAAGCATCGTTACCTCCACCAAGAGTAGTGTCTCCTGGCATTTGGCCATCGGGTTGAATACCATGCTCGAGGTAGTAGAGGTCCCAGCAGGCATTGGGGACCTGGATAGCGACCTGACAAATGTGGATTGAGATGCACTCTCTCATTTTGAGTTAGAGAAATGGGAGAATGAAGAAGAGATCTGAGAAGGAAATGGAGAGGAAGAAAGAGAGTACGCGCTAAAAATAAGACGAGATCTTCCAAATTAGACAGAAGATTCGGTGGAAGAGTAAATGTATAGAACTAAGCTACTACTTATCTTACAAGTATAGACCAAACTTCCATAAGTAAACATATACCTAGAAAGCAACAAAATTACAAAACAATAAAGTAAAGCGATAAGACTTAGTTATATCTTAACAAGTATCCAACATTATTATAGTTCGTAGGTTATAATAATTTATGTTTGGAATTGTAGACTATTTTTGTCTATATTATAATAATCTGTGTTTGGGATACACTATAACAGAAAGAGATTTGAAATGGTAATACAATGTAAATTATAAAAGTCATGAACAACACCTCAAATCTGGAGTGTGCTATAAACTTAGGTTGGGACGTTAAACACCCCTTCTATACAAACTTGTTTCGTTTTTTAGATAAAATAGGAAGAAAATTCCTTTTAAAAAAAAGGATAAGTGTAATAGATAGCAAAATAAGGGAGAAAATCTAAAAATACAGCACATTTTAAAAATATTTGCAAATACGATAAATATTGACTAGTCAATTTTTGAATTTTTTTCATTTTCAATTTTGTCATCCCTTGTCTTGCATATCTTCTTTTCTTCTCCTTTTTTTTCATTTTTTTTTCTAGCTTTTGCTCCCATCTACTCATAGTTTCTTCTTTTTTTTTTCTCTCTCTTTTTTTTTTTCTAATTTTTCTTTTATCTCCCTATTCTCCTCGTATTTTATTTTTCCCTTTGTTTTTTTTCTTTTTTTTTCCAATTTTTCTTTCATCCCCCAATTTTCTCATATTTTCTTCTTCCCATTTTTTTTTCTTCTCTTTTTCCAATTTCTCTTCCATCTCCCCAATCTTCTCATATTTTCTTTTTCTTTTTCTTGCTTTTGCTTTCATCTCCCCAATCTTCTCATATTTTCTTCTTCTTCTTTTTTTCTTTTTTTTCAATTTTTCTTTCATCTCTCCAATCTTCTCATATTTTCTTCTGCCCTTTCTTTTTTTTTCCTTTTTTTTTTTTCCCTATTTTTCTTCCATTTTCCCAGTCTCCTTGCAATAATATAAATCTATCAGTCATGGCCACTAATATACTTTTCTTTTTCCTTTTCTTCCATCTCCCCAATCTCTTCGTAATAATATATATCTATTAGTCATAGCCACTAATATACGTATAACTTAGTCACTCAAAGAATTATATCTTTTATTGAAGAATTCATGGGCTATCACTCATGTTTTTAAATGTTAAAATAGAATTCACTAAATATTTGTATATCTGTAATATTCGTTATTAGTGATAGAACTTAGGTAGATATCTGTTATATTTATGTATCGTTGATATCAAACTTAGGTATATATCAGAGATATAAGTCTATTATTGATAATCATGATAAAAGTTTCTCAATAATAGTCATTGATAGATTTACGTGTTAACATTTCAAAATTGATTGTTACTAACAAAAGTCTATCAGAAATAACCACTAATATTTTATATCATTGATAGTTTAATCTTTGATGATTTTCTTCCACAGTTAATAGCCACTTATAGAAGTCTATTATTGGTAGCCAACTTAGTGGAATTAATTACTAAAGTTGAATCTCAAACTAAAGTGTAAGTGACATGCCTAGAAGTTATCACTAATAGCATGTTATTTGGTGGTAAAAATGCATGACAAAAATTATCTCTAATAACATGTTATCAGTGATAGAAACTATCATCGATAACGTGATATCAATGATAGAACTTAGGTGATATCTTTATATCGATGATATTAATGATATAAAAGTTGATAACATTTGATGAAAGTCTATCATTGATAGCCACTAGTAAAAGCTATCGGTGATAGGCAGGAACCATTAGTGATATGACTTAGGTAGATATCAGTGATAGTCACTCATAAACCTCTCATTAATAGACTTCCATCATTATAGCTTTAAATCTTAATCTTTGAAAGTTGATAGTTTCCTTTCAAAGTTGATAACTACTAATAGCTATCACTGATAGTTGCTACTAGTAATAGCTTTCAAGTTGAGAAAATAAAAAGAAAAAGCGTGAAATAGCGGGCTAAACTTTTAGTCATTTACCAATATGACTATCACTGATAGCTGCTATCAGTGATATCTGACACTAATTTTATGCTATATTTCTAATATATTTTTTTTGTGCCATATTTTTTATTATTTTGAGTCTGATTGCTATTTGTGCAACTGGGGAAAAAATGAAATGGCCAGGTATAAGGGTATTTAAGAAAATTTTCCAATTTATTGGGCCCGAAGAAACTCTTTACAAGTAAAGCCCAGCCCATATCAAATGGCCCATTGGTGCCGGGGTGAGAAATTATGTCAGGCCCGGCCACCGTTTTCCTTATGTCCGGTGCTCCGCCACCACTGGATCTATCCTCCACTTCGCAAACAGAGCTTCTCCGCGGCTCGATCGCCGATCAGGTAGACCCAAGGACGGCTTGTTTTCACCGAGTTATCGTTTATATTCTCAATTTCTGTGCCCTACATGCTTAACGATTGACAAATGGCATCATCGATCAGTTTCAATTTCCAACTACGAGTTTACCGGACGCATCTTGATTTTGCAGATACTCTGTAGATGCGACAATGAATTTTCTACTCAGATCTACTCATACCGTGCCTCCAGAGCGGCCATCTGTTCAAGAAACTCCTCCTCCAGCTGCCTATTACGCGCCAAAGCCAGCGGTAACTTTGGAAGGTCTGATTTTTGAAGATCCATTTCCACAATATTCGGTTGTTGATGATAGTGACGAGGAGGCTGATGCATCTGGCGGTGAAAATGGAAGTATTGCTGGTCATAGGGAGAAAAGCAGCCGTGCTGGTGTAGTGAAGCACTCTGATGTTTCTGAGGAAGAAGGGTGGATCACCATTCCATGCAGTGCGTTCCTGTTATATCAGTTTACTAATGTCTGAATTTGATTTTCGGTTAATGTGTCATCGTGCATGAATGTACTGTGATTTATATTGAAAGAAATACATCTGACATTATGTGAATAGTCGACTCGAAACTTTGGCATCCGTTTCAAGTCAAGACGCCTAGTTTATCTGTCCACATTTACTTTCTTTATCATCACTTCTTCTTCTTCTTCTTTATCATGACGAATCATTGTATTGGATATCCACATAAGTCCGATCAAATTTTCTTAAAGCTGAATGTGAAGTTTCAAATTTGAAGTTTTAGTTCTCTAAACTGAATGCGACACTTGATGAACTAAAATATCAACTCCCTGTCCTTTTGTTTGAAGTTTGAACTTTCTCAGATAGAGCTAGCTTGGGAACTTTATAGCATAAAATCTTGCGGTTCCTTATCATACGTTTTTAGTATAAAGATTTTTTAGTATCATTTTAGTGTTTTAAGTTGCAAGATTGTTTACATTCTTATTACTAGGACCATTACTTAGTAATGCATTCATTTGCTGTGAAATTTTTACATTCAAGAAGATACACCTGAAATTCTTTCAGAAAATGTATGGTTATAGGTTCTGACTCCTGTGTAGTAGAATGCTTAACATGACTAATTATTTCTGTGATATACGTGCTCCTCTTTGGTTTCTGTTTCATAAAGGAAATCTAATACTTGATATTCTTTTCTAGAGGGTCTTCCTTGTGATTGGAAAAATGCATCAGATATACATTCATTATGCAGTATGGACCGATCTTTTGTTTTCCCAGGTACATATACTTTTTCCCTGTCTTGTTTATTTTGTTTTTCGTACACGTGCATCATCAGATGAGAGAAATGCTGTGTTACCGGTATGGTACTTTAACTCTGACCTTTATACAGGAGAACAAATATGTATCTTGGCATGTTTATCTGCTTATAAACAGGATACGGAAACCATAACTCCTTTTAAAGTCGCAGCAGTTATGTGTAAAAATGGAAAATCGCATAGTCCAAAAAAACAAAATGAAAACATGGATGATGGAACTAATTCCACAAATGGGGAAAGACATAGTACAGATCAGAATGGTGAAAATCTATTAAGTGAGAGGATTGACCCATCGGTTTCTGCCAGTGAATCTCTTCTCAGAATGGAAGATCACAGACGACAAACAGAAACATTGTTGCAACGATTTGAGAACTCTCACTTTTTTGTAAGAATTGCCGAGTCTAATGATCCCCTTTGGTCAAGAAAAAGATCTGACAATCAAAATGACTGTGAGATAGTGGGCCAAAACATTGTTAGTTCTAGCATAAATGCAGTCATTGATCAAGGAGACTTTGATTCCAACGTCTCTGGTGGCGTAGCAAGAGGTACCTTCAAGTGCTGCTCTCTTTCTGATGGAAGCATAGTGGTATGTATCAAAAAGCTTCTGGAATTCTCGTGCATACTTGCAGAAACTTTTCCTCGAAAATTTAAAGTGTTATGACCCACTTTTCTTCTTGAGCCTACACCCTGCTGTAGGCTCCTAGAAGTACTGATATCCTGGTCTTGAAATACAGTGTCCACCTGAAGTATGAATTGATTAATTCACAAACTTACTATACTTGCTTTTCTATCCCGAACAGTAGAATTTTCTATATCTTTTGTATTGATGTTCAGCTTGGTTATTGTGTGATGCAACCTGTTCAGTAGAAATTAGTACTTGGTTGTTCCCTATTTAATTCATATTTTTGGCAAATTATCTTTTATTTCATATAACTATTTCTTCTGTCAGAATAATGGTTTCTGGTTCATTTGATATCATTGTACTCTTTTCAGGATCCTTCATGCCTATATAAGTTCCGAAGTCTTAGTATCAGTATCAATTTCAACACTCTTTCTAACTACTGATTCTCATTCTGTCTTCTTGTGGGAAGGATGCAGGTGCTTTTACGTGTGAATGTTGGTGTTGACATATTGAGAGATCCTGTATTGGAAATACTTCAATTTGAGAAATACCAAGAGCGGCCTATATCATTTGAGAATCAGGATGGCTTAGGTTATTCAAATCTGGATCCATGTGGAGAATTGTTGAAATGGTTGCTTCCTCTGGATAACACCATTCCTCCAATTCCCCACCCTTTATCTCCTCCCCGTTTAATTAGCAATGCAGGAATTGGTGGCACGTCTCAGAAGTCTAGTGTTTCTTCTTCATCTGGCTCTCAGCTCTTCTCCTTTGGCCATTTTAGAAGCTACTCTATGTCCTCAATACCTCACAATTCTGCACCACCTCCTGCACCCGTTAAAGCTGCAAGTTCAAAGCCAAACTTTGAACTTGAAAATTGGGACCAGTTCTCAACCCAGAAGTCCTCAAAGAGTAAAAGGATTGGAGGCCATGACCTTTTATCTTTTCGAGGTGTCTCTTTGGAGCAAGAGAGGTTTTCTGTCTGTTGTGGACTGAAAGGAATTCACATTCCAGGAAGACGTTGGAGGAGAAAACTTGAAATTGTTCATCCTGTCGAAATCCAGTCTTTTGCTGCTGATTGCAATACAGATGACCTTTTATGCGTTCAAATTAAGGTTTGATGCCAGGACCCTCTTTTTTTTGGTTGGGGGGGGGTTAATGAATTTAACCAGTATGTGATACGCCAATACAGTTACATTGTATCATTGATATTATGTTTCTCAAGTATTCGTTTGAAATGTTCTTGGTGCAATTTTTTTACAGAGTTACATTTGTTGTTTTGTAGAATGTGTCTCCGGCTCATATACCAGATATCGTAATATATATTGATGCTATAACGATTGTTTTTGAAGAGGCATCAAAGGATGGACTCCCATCATCATTACCAATAGCTTGCATAGAAGCAGGAAATGAACATAGCTTACCAAATTTAGCCCTCAGGTTGCCATCCTCTCAAAATATGGTGGATTCATTAAAGTTCTTATGCTTCAGTTATTTTCCTGGTGCTTGTGTTTTTGCTGCACCAAACAAGTGGTGGGGTTGCATATCTGAGGGGGTGGTTTGTGAACTAACTTCCTATTTTCTTTATGGTGAACTAATAAAAGATTTTGGTTATGGCTTTTATTTTTGTGATGGTTGCTTGTTGTACTTGGTTATGGCTTTTAGTACTATAGAACCCGATGGTAAGTTTTACAATGCATCATTTCGTTATTGACTAAAATATTATCCAAGATTGAGAGTTTCATATATATATATTGCATTAAGTGTCAATTGTGCCCTTCAAATATATCTGAGTACTTATGAATTATTTTGGTACGAGAAGATATCTACATTGGTGCCTCTCTTTTCATTCTTATATGGTTACTGGAAAAATACATTTATTTGATCGGATATAGAGCTTCTCTGTGGCAGGAGAGATGAGGAGCACTCTTTTATTCTCAAACCAGCAACTTCTATGTGGAGGAATATAAAGGCTTGTGAAGAAAAAATTTCCCAATCATCCCGATTGCAGGCTGGAAATGCAACATCAAGTTTGTCCCTTACCTCCAAAACTATTGATCAATATGCAATTATGGTAACTTGCCGGTGCAACTATACCGGTATGTTCACTGATATTTATTTTTCTTATTTATCTTAATTAGTTTAATTGGGGTAATTTGCCTTTTTCTGTTTCTGAATTTTCTGATTCTCTTGGGACAAACATGTCCCTTTCTTTGATATCATGGAAAAAAAATTAAATTGCATAACTATTCCCCATCCATAGGAACTTATAGAAAATAAATCCAATTTAAGGTAACTTCGGATGGGAGTATAATCACAAAAAGAATTGGATGGGGAGCACCAAATGGGACTGAAGATAGAATTTTCAAGTACCTTCTCCAATTCCTGCAACTAGTTACTAAAGATTCTTTGATTTCTTTACAACCACAATTTGCTCTCGATAACTAACCACAATTCTCAAAGGATTGCTTTTATCTTGTTGGACCATAATGTTTTTAAATTTCTTGTAAAGCTATTTTTTCTAAGCATGTGCTCACTCCACAATTTTTCTCTCACCAAGTTTATAAAACCATCTGAATTAAAGAATGTTAGCATCCTATGAATTAAGGCTAACGAGCCATTGGAAGAAGATATGGATTTTTTTTACCTCAATCTAATAATTCTGTCAGTTCTTGCCTCTTATTCAAGTAAAATTGTTTCTTATATTTTCTGAATTCATACAGAGTCTAGATTGTTTTTTAAGCAACCAACTAGTTGGCGACCTCGAATTTCAAGGGATCTTATGGTGTCTGTGGCGCTATCAGGGGAGACTCCTAAACCCAATGGAATTGTTTCTCACCTTCCCGTTCAGGTTTGAAGCATCAAGTCTCCAGCAATACTACCACCCACAAAATAATAATAATAATAATAATAATAATAATAATAATAATAATGATAAAAAAAAAAAAAAATGAAAAAAAAAAAAAAATGAAAAAAAAAAAAAAAAAGTGAAATATCCACACCAATTTCTCATGCTGTCCAATCCAAAGTCATCTGAAATGGTTTAAATTTCAGGTTTTGACACTTCAGGCGTCAAATTTAACATCTGAAGATCTGACCATGACGGTTCTTGCTCCAGCTTCATCCACTTCTATTCCATCTGTGATTTCATTGAATTCCTCACCATCATCACCCATGAGTCCATACATGGTTTTAAATGAAGTTGCTGGAAGGATAGGCAGTGAGAAGTATGGTACATTATTGGAAAGGCCAAGATCAATCCCTACTGTATCTGAGAATCAAAAACACAGTGTTGATTTTGGAGGCCGGACGGTTTCTTTTAAAGATCAATCTTCTCCCATGTCAGATATCATCCCAAGTGCTGGTTTAGGTTGCTCGCATTTGTGGCTCCAGAGTAGAGTTCCATTAGGGTAATAAATAATTCCTTCTCTCACTGGATAAATGGTTTTTCCAGCACTCATTCCTTGCTTGGTCTCTGCAGATGTATTCCTTCTCAATCCACAGCTACCATCAAACTTGAGCTACTTCCCTTGACTGATGGCATAATTACTCTCGACACATTACAGATTGATGTCAAGGAAAAGGGTAATTAGTTCTCTCTCTTCTCTGCATTCTTCAATTATGTACCTACTTTGAGCGAGCTGAATAATGCTGCTTAATTTATTAAACATTTTTTTGGTTGGGGTGAACCAACTTTGAAAATTTTATAGTATAGATAATGATAATTATGACAGGGGCATGGCCGATTGTTATGCTTATAGCCGCTTGCTATTCTTACATTCAAGTTATTCTGGTTTGCATACACTTAAGGATATTTTGTATAAGCCCGATCAGAGTGTGTATTTGGAAACCTAGCATGTACCCCATATGACTATATAACTTATAAGTAGTACCTTTGTCCTTATTTGCTGACCATCACTAATTGTTACCGAGTCTGGAAAACTTATTCTAATATTTACTGGCATCGGAGGTTTCTGATGAAACTTTAGCAGTTAGCTTCGATGCTCGTTCTTCTAAAAAACCTGAATGATAGATGTTATTTCCTTTCTCGTTCTTACTGTTTATTCATCAATTAAAAGATTAGAAAAAAAAGTATCCTTAATTTTGCGAGTCCAATGCAAAAATTGAGAATCATATCTCTTGGTTTATCTTTCCCAAAGGGATAGAATCATTCTCTCATTTCCCTTTTCGCTAACTCTCAGCAGATGTTTTTATTTTTCATTTTCTGTAGGTTTTACACTAATTCAAATATTATTTCTATGCCTAACATTAGCTAATAGTATCTTTATTCTTATTATGCGCAAGGTTATAGATTTTGTTAACGTTCTACTATTGTCTTCGTTTAGATTCTTTCTCATTCTCATTTTCATCAACTCACGTTAATTTTTCTGCAAAATCATCAACTATAATTTCCTTTAATTATTTTGATGCGACAGGTGCTACGTATATCCCCGAGCACTCACTGAAAATAAATGCGACCTCCGGCATTTCTACTGGGATTATTTAAGATAGTTCCTAGTATCTCACATTTTATCTCGAGCTCTGGAAGGGTCCTCTCAAGGCCCGTCTTTTTGGCCATCCTGAATCAAAATTTTTATGGTTTCTAGGCCAATCAACGACCATTCGCCCGTTTGCCTTGTCTTTGAGTGTGATTGACATACCCTTATGGCCATATCAATTTATCTTGGATATATAGCTTTTAGTCGTGTGTTGTAAGTTGTGTAACTTCGTCTTGGAAATGGAATCGATGTACATTCTGGAATGTCAAAATATATACCTTTACACTTTTTTTTCCTTTTTTTAATTTGATTGTGCTTCTAGGTTATTGCACCTAGAAAATAGTGGAGAAACTGTGAATTTGCAACTTTTGCTGTGCCTGGTATTTGATATATTTTTAGATTGTAAGTTTCTATTTTTACATCTACAGATTTTCTGTTCCTGATTCCTAATTTTTATGCCATAATCACGCTTTCATGTTGTTAGCTAATAATAATAATAATAATGCCTCTTTTTCATCCTTTCTGCACGATGTAATGGTGCCTGTGGCCTGTCCAACAGGACGTTTTCAGCGCAGAGCAATCATCCAAAACAGACTAAGCCAACTTCAATGGACAGGTCTAGAATTCAGAGTGAAATTTTTTAGTGTTTTTGATATTTCTTGGATAATTTATGGCTATTGTTCTATGTAGATTGGTGAAAAAGAAATCACTTTAAAATCAATAAACATTACTAAGGTTTGAAAGTTTTTTCTTTTTTTTTTTTTCCCCCTAAACTACATACGAAGGGGAGATTCAAATCTACAAGGTATGTCATTTGAAGTTGTTTGAAGTTGTGTCTGATAGGTAAAATTGATTGATGATTAACATAAGTTGAATCAAATTAGAAAAAAAAAAAAAATAGTGCATATAGTATTACTCGTTTGGTCCCGTTGGTATGGTGGTGAAAGTTATTTGTTATTGGCTAGCAAAATTTTGAAGGGCTTGATGGTTTAGCATTAGTTTTCCACACTTTTTGACTTTTATATCTAACATACACATGATATATAGCTAGTGAAATAAAGTATAAACACAGACAATTCCCTCCTATATGTTAAAAGAGACTGTGGGAAACAACTCCGAAGTATGGCTTTGTTAGACTACTAGAACAAAGAGGATAGATAGCACCTCCCACCATATATCCCAAAAAAAAAAAAAAAAAAAAAAAAAAAAAAAATCCCCAAATTGATGTGTGTGGAAAAGGATTTTTCACTTCAAGCACGCTTCTACCTATTATACTATCAAGTTGAGCTTCTTCATTTAGAAATAGTAGAGCACACTTTACAACCAACAATTTTACTACATTAGGATGGAGTTGGTATGTTTTATTAGGTGCATCATCTTTCATTTCAATAGCTTTGTTTTTATAAGTCTTAGCTTATTCAACCTATGTTTTAAATGTGTCATCTGCTTCACAATCATAGTTTATACTAGTTTACGCACATTTGGCTATCAAAAAAACTCATAGGATATTAAATTATAGGTATGGCCACCATGGATTGAAATCATTCTATTTCAGTTTTTTATTTACCATTAGGCCAATCCATAGTGACATTTTATATGATGTAGTTGGTAATAGTTCTATTTTTTGACTTCATAAATTGTGATAGTTACTAGGAGCCGTTTGACCTATAATACATTTCGTTGAAGTTATGCAAATATTTGATTGTCTTTCTTCCTCTTCGTCATACAAATTTTTATTTGATTTTTGGAATCGGTTTGACAAACATCAATACTATTTTGTTAGTTGAACTATTTGAATATATCATCATCTTTATGGGTTTGACTTTTCTTGTGAATATTAGGGAGAAAAATCTATCAAAATCCACTCTTGACAAAAAAAAAAAAAAATATATATATATATATATATAGAGGTTNAAAAAAAATCGTTTTGAGGTGTGACAATCAAGATTTGGATCTTTCTTCTATTTGAAGAGTTAGAAAAACTTATAGTTTTTTTTTTTTTTCCTCATCAATCAAGTCTTATGTTATCGATTTATTCAACTAATTCTTCTGGATTAGTATTAGTCATATACAGTTCAAGATAATGGTTGCTTATGTTCAAAATTGACCCCTACATGAGAGGGTTATTAGTATTATTATTATTCTTCTTCTTTAAACATGAGTATTTGCTTCTTAATTTTAGAAAATAAGTTCTTTTAAAAATATAACAATAATCTACGTATAAAAAACCCGATACCTTTGTTGGGTGCATCGTTAAGTTACATAAATTAATTTTTATAAATAAGTCATGAATGTGTCATTTTCAGAGGTTATTTTATAAACTTACAGTGTTATATCAAATAATTATTACATTGAATTTAATATAAAATTTAGAAAAAAATAATCAATTTTAATCAATATATTAAAAATTTAAAACTAGCATTACGAAAGTCAAGCTATGAGTTGCACGTTTATGCAACAAGAGTCAATCATTTGTTCCTTGAACTTGCTAGTAATTAGTATATATTTTTTTTCTTTTAAATAATGTTGTGATATTTTAAGTTTATCATCAAAATACATAGTTCTAATATGTAGTGTTAAATGAACTAACTTATCATGTTAAAGGTAATCTGAAATTATTGTCTTTCTTTATTCAATAAAATAAAATGATTGTGTCTTTAGCTAAAATTAAAATATCTAATGCCGTTGATCAAAGTAACTTATTACAAAAATCACTCAAAAGCTTGAGGAAAAAGAAAAACACTCCATTTTTTTTTTTTTTTTTTAATATTCACAATATTGTAGGAGCTGATTTTCACATGAAGTTTCGTATTTTGTATACTTCAAGTGACTGTTTTCCCTTTTTATTTATAATATTAAGGATTTAATATATATATATATATATATATATATATATATATATATATATATATATATATATATATATATATATATATATATATATATAT
>QLSR01000284.1:443645-456531 GCA_031780015.1 Citrullus colocynthis
CTTTTTTTTTTTTTTTTATTCAAAACATATTTTTCTCCTCAATTTGTTTTCATAAAAATTACATAACGTATTCTATTTATAAAATTAGGAAATAATAAAAATTGATTCAACCTGGTAATAGTATTTTTATGTTAATAAGAGATTTATTTTGAAAATAATGAAAATTAATGTCCAAATCACATTATCCTTTGTGCCCAATTTGATTACGTTATCAACAAATTTACTTCAATAAAAAGCTCGAAATGATTGGGGTTGAGGCTCTATTATTATAATTTAGGGCAGAGGGTGGGGTAGGGGTAGAATCGGTCTTTCATAGTTTTTCTTTTTCTTTTTTTGGGGAAAAAGAATTAAATAAATTAACAATTCGAAAAAATAGAGGGAAAATTGAAAAGAGGTGCGTGCAATGCACCGAATAATTTGACGTGCGCATTCAAATCCGCCCACGAAGGTAGACACGTCAACATCCCTGTGGGGCCACGGTCATCTTCTCTCTCATGCCCGAAATGCCCGATTTCACTACTTTCTATCTGCCCGAAATGTTTGGTCCATTCTGATTTGGCGCCCCGGGCCACGGTCAGCTGACACGACCGGCAGTTTGGTCTCTGCCCGCTTCCCCGGGCAGCTACGCTAACTTTTGCCCAGTCTTTGATTCCATTGGAAAATGCAAATAAATAAATAAACAAAAAAGAAAAGAGAAAAAAAAAGAAAAGAAAAGAAAAAGGAGGAGAGAGAATTGATATTTTGGAAAATAATTTCCTTTTTTCTTCCCTATCTTTTTATTTAATTTTTATTTTCTCCGGCATAAAATTTATAACTCTACCAGCTTAAAACTAATCTGGTTGTTCTTGTTGGAAACCCATCTTGATATAATCTGTATCTTTGGGGGCAGAGATTTGTAAGTTGAGCTGCGAAAGACTGCGAGTATCATTGTCTTTTGATGGAAGAGGAGACTTCTTTATGAGCTCATTCTAGTTGATCCATTTGTTTTGCCTTTGGAAGGGTTTCTCTTGGAATTCATCGATTTTCTATACGATCTGGTAATCTTCTTCTCAACTGGGTCTCAACTGGCTGTCTTCTTCTTTTTGCCCTAAGTGAAACATGGTAAATTTGAGTGATCTTTTGGTAGGTTTCGCTTGCGCTGTTTCAAGGAGAAGTTAACTAGCTGGGGTTGAAGTAGCGACTCGAGGGAAGGTGAGGCACTGGATGGTGTTTCGGATTCCAGGAGTTTTATGATTATCTGTGTTCTTTTGGGTACTTAAGCTATGGAGGTAATCGCTGAAGATGGGAAAGTCGAGTCTCGGGAAGTGAGGGAATCGAAGAGGAAGAAGAAGCAGAAGAACAACAAGGAACAAGTTGAAACTGTGGAAGAGGAGACTGGTTGTTGGATTGCTCTGAGGATTTTTGGTAGCTGCATTTCTTCGAGATCCAAAGTTGATAGTTCGATAAGTGGGACTAGTATCAACTATGGTAAATAACTTTATGTTTGAGAAGATCATTTTCCCCTTGTTATAATCTCTGTAGTTCGCTTACTGGCTTTCTTAGATTTATTGCTTTCTAGGACTTCCTAAAATTTATAATTTAGTCCTTGTTCTCTAAGGGTCTCATTTTGATTGTTGTGATTTCTGAACATTTTCTGATGCCAGCATCCATTCTTTTAGCAAAATTACCCAAGAGCAGGCGTGGGGTGTGTATTGTTGTCACAAGTTGATTAACAACAATATTAGTGTACTTGAAGTCACCGAACAATGCGAGCTCTTACTCTTTCTGTCTTGCATTTGTGTTATTCAACCCTCTGTTATGGATAATAGTATATGATTATTAAGATTAGAAAAGTTGTAAAGTCGGTCCAGAGCTTAAAGTCATGTGGGAGATTTATTGCTTCAAACCATAAAATGGATCTTTAAGCTCTGCTAAGTGTATTGTGAGACTTATTCAGTAAAGCTTCTGTAGTAAGCGGGAGTGGTTGTCTTGAATGCAGCTTTTACCTTCTGAATCAAGAACCATTCCCTAGATTTATGAAAACCCTTGTTGCAAAATGCAAACTGGTGTCTCTTATGAAAAAAAATGCAGACGGGTGTCATTACACAAGAGTTATTGTGCATGGTAACCTTCAAAGGTTGTAGATGGTGGGTACGTAACAAATTGTTTAGAGGAATAGGAAATAGGAAATATAATAGCTTTTCTTGAGGAATGGAAGGTCTAGAAGACAAATGTGTAAACCCAGAAACACTCTCTTTTTATGTATGGATCCAGTACACAATGGAGGTTTTCAGTTCATGGTTGTGCTTCAAGTTTATATTCCATTATAAAGTTGAGTATTCTATATACCAGTTGAGGAGTGACACTTGGACTGCTTATGCACTGGATCATCTTTTTATATATATATATATATATTTTTATCCCTGTATTTCCTTATTTCTAAATGCTAATACATTTTCTTCCCTTCATGTAGACTTGTCCGTAAGTCTATGTTGCATAGTTCTGTTATCTTTTCTTGTTCCTGCCAAAAGATGGGGTTTATTACTTTAGATCAATGTTTCAAGTTTGAAACAAAACTGCCCTACGTGGTTGATATTTATCTGCATTTTATAATAGATATTCAAATTTTCCTAATATATGATCTTTTTGTGTCAGCTGAAAGCAAGTCTACGGCTGATTCAAGTAGAGACCAACCAACACCTAGAGACATATCTTCAACAAACACAAGTATGAGTAATGCAGAGAGTAATTCATCAACTTCCAAATTAGAAGAGGAACTTAAAATTTCTCCTCATCTACGGAAATTTTCATTCAATGATCTTAAGTTGGCTACAAGGAACTTCAGACCCGAGAGTCTTCTTGGTGAGGGTGGTTTTGGTTGTGTTTTTAAGGGTTGGGTTGAAGAAAATGGAACTGCTCCAGTTAAACCTGGCACAGGACTCACTGTTGCTGTTAAAACCCTCAACCATGATGGTCTTCAGGGCCACAAAGAATGGATGGTTTGAAGCTTCTCTGATCTATTGCCTTTTTGATATTTTGATAATTACATTTCTCATCTTGTATGGATGTGACAAAAAATTGTTTGGATGGTAGGAATTTCCATATTTTCTACTCTTAAATTGATGGGTGGGTTGTGGTTTGTGTCAGGCTGAAGTGAATTTTCTCAGTGATCTCAAACATCCCAACTTGGTCAGACTTATTGGTTACTGCAATGAAGATGATCAAAGACTGCTTGTATATGAGTTCATGCCTAGAGGAAGCCTGGAGAATCATCTTTTCCGGAGTATGTTGCTTCCTTTTTCGCGACTAAATTGTCCACTTCTATTCATCCTGTAGTTTTTAGGTAAATGGTTCTCTGAGTCTTCTCTAACGAAGTATATCAGGAGGTCCATGACTCATGATCTGGTCTGTTAACTAGTTAGCTAGCTGAGTCTCTAATCTTTAGAAACCGATTTTGGCATATCTTATAATCAAGCATGCCTTAAATAGATGCAAGCATGCACGCATGTAAGCTTCTGTTTCTCACTTGTAAAAATCTATTTCATGTGCAGGATCTCTACCCCTTCCGTGGTCTATTAGGATGAAAATTGCACTAGGTGCTGCCAAGGGTCTTGCTTTTCTTCATGAGGAAGCAAAAAGACCTGTGATATATCGTGATTTTAAAACATCCAACATCCTATTAGATGCTGTATGTGACAGAAGCTGTGGTTATAATTTGTTTTTCTTCATTTTTTAAAAAAAATCTTCCTGATTATATTACTATTTCAGGAATACAATGCCAAGCTTTCTGATTTTGGACTTGCAAAAGATGGACCCGATGGAGATAAAACCCATGTCTCTACTCGTGTGATGGGAACATATGGCTATGCAGCTCCAGAATACGTTATGACTGGTGAGCTTCAGAATATCTCTGCGGTTGTATTTAAAAAGTACACTAAATGGAAATTTTCCTTGAACTAAGTAGAGCTTATGGTTCTATAACCTAGGAACTTGTGGTGATTTGCATTCTTTTCACTTGTCAGTTCTTTTGTTCATCGTTCCCATGGCATGCAACTCTAAGATTAAAATTGTAGGATTTGGACTGTGTTATCTTGTTCAGTCTACTTGTGTCTTTTCATTCTTCCTGGCGATTGCTTTTGGTCTGATAAGTGTTCCTCTGACAGGACATCTTACATCCAGGAGTGATGTTTACAGTTTTGGGGTGGTTCTTCTCGAAATGTTAACTGGCAGAAGATCCATGGATAAAAACCGTCCTAATGGTGAGCATAACCTTGTCGAATGGGCACGGCCATACCTAGGAGAGAAAAAGAGATTCTATCGCTTGATAGATCCTAGGCTTGAAGGTCATTTCTCAATAAAAGGTGCCCAAAAAGCAGTACAATTAGCTGCTCAATGCCTTAGCCGAGATCAAAAGGTCAGACCTTTGATGAGTGAAGTTGTTGAAGCCTTGAAGCCTCTCCCAAACCTCAAGGATATGGCAAGTTCATCTTATTATTTTCAGACAATGCAAGCTGACCGCATACGATCCAGCCCAATGGCGAGAAACGGCTACCACACAGCAGCTGGACCGGTTCCAAAGAACGGGCAGCAACTACGCAGCTATTCAGTCACGAATGGTTCTCATGCTTCTCCATATCATCATCAGCAACCCCATCCATCTCCGAAACCCAATGTCAAAGCCTAAGAATTGGGTTGTTTGGTAATTAATTAGTAATTATCTAGTTGTGTTAACCCATCTCATTTTGTCATCAAATAGATCTCCCCCTTCTACCTCAGTATAGATAGATGTTTATTTTGCAAAACAGCATTTGCTGGTGGATCATTGGAAATGCTACAGACAGAGATGTCTGCACTATCATCTTGTTAAAATGGGAAACCTGGCAGAAAGAGTGTATGATAGCAGATGAATTTTGTTCATCGATTTTCAATGTCATATTGTTTTGGGAAAGAACAGACAAATCTCAATCTCTCTTCTCTTCCCTTCTTTTCCTCTTCATTTTTGTGGGTCAAGCATTTCCATTCTACAAAATATAATACTAACCAGCAATATTTGCCAAGTCAATACCGCCCCACTCCTGAACATGGATTGACAAGCTGAACCCAAAAAAAAAAAAAGAAAAGAAAAAGAAAAAGAAAAACAACAAACCGTAGATTTACAAAGTATTAGGCAACAGAGAGCACACCCATATGAACCAGATGATTGATAATGAAGACGTGACTAATCAAGGGGTTTGACCGCCAAATTATTGGATTTATAGTGGATGTTGAATGGCTTCTCATACCCACTTTCTTAGTTTGCTTTAGCCATTCATTCTTGACTTGACAGATGATTGACCTAAAATTGGGGAGAAAAATGAGTTTTATCTCACTTTCGAAAATATGAATTTATTTGACTCTTTATTTACATCAAATTCAAGTAGAATTGCCAAAAAAGAAATTTTGTAGATGTCGAATGAGTTTTTTCTTGCTTTCTCGCTCACGTTTCTTTTACAACTCGATCTCCTCTCTCTCACGATCTCCCTCTCTAACCTTCAATTTCAAAGAAGAAGGGCAAATTTGTAGTTTCAGACCTTTTTTATTTTGGGTCTCCAAAACAGGTCAGCTTCGTAATTTTTTCATATAAATAAACGATTTGGTTTATATATTGAGTCATTGACGCGTGTGTTCTTACTTACGCGATATCCACTTTCTCAATGCAAATGTCCAAAATATCAACCGATCGAGAAAGGAAAAGGCATGCAGCCATGGACAAAATGCTATCGTGGTGAAGATTAATTATAAAATAGAAGATGTAGGTGGCCGACGGTGAACCGAAAGATCCCAAACCGTTCGGAATTCGCCGCGTGGACGGCGGAGAAAAGAAGAAATCATTACAGACAACTGAAAAGACCTGAACCCATTTCGTAAAACTCTGATTCAGTCACAGGCTGACGAATTCATGAGTGAAAATGGGTTACCTAATTCGCACAGTTGCTCCACTATGGCGCTGGAGTAATTCTTTCAATGATGAGGAGAAGGACTCGGAGTGTGTGCGGTCTGGTCAGTCATCTCCACTTACACATTGCCATTATTTTTTGTTTTTCAGTTCCATTTTGCCATTTCTGACCTCAAATTCACTCGCTTCGCTGTCGCTAAGAGCAAGTATTTCTCAAAAAGCAATTGGGTTTTTGCAGTGCAGGTAAGATGTTTGTTGTATGTCCTGTTTTCTTTCTGCAAGCTACAGAGTCCACACTTAGTCGTTTTATGAGAAAGATTTTCAACTGGGCGAATCTTTCCTTAACTTTTCTCTGAAATCCTGGATCATATATCTTTTCTGGGAATATGATTTGATGTCAACCTTCTTAGGAGAATACAAAACGAATTCATGAATATTGGTTAGTTGGATTTTGGTTTTGAAATGCGCCTATCAAGATGATGTTTGTTCTTCCCAGCTGCTGATTTTTGGAATTCTTTGGTAAGCATGGAACATGGGGGCATTCATTTTGATTGTTGCAAGTTCAGCGAAGTGCTTCAACCTGGCATTTGGGGAACCTGATACAGGACACTTCTCTTTTGTGCAGCAGGATGAGGTTCATTCTGTTCATTGGCCTTGTGAGGTTTTTCCATACATGGGTTTGAAATATGAGTATTCTAAGTACAGATGCTGAAGAGGACAGCCAAAGCCTGTGGTTGTTGCTTCTTCAAGTGTGCAGCCAGATGAGGTTTAAAAGAGCTGTATTTTTCTTTCCATGGCAAGAAATCTTCATGTCCTAGATTTGAAATTCACTTTTGTAGCTAACTTGTGGGTTTGATATTGAACAAGAAAGCTGAAGCTGCGAGTGGAGAAGCAGAGGAAGATCCAGGGTTGTGAGGTATTTGGCAGGGCTTAGCATCAGTCAACAGTATTTCATCTCCTTGAAAGGAAATCAAACACAATTATGCATATCAGATGGAGACTTTGAAGCATGAGTTGTAACCTGGAAAGTCGCTTTGATTTTTTAATCTTTCATCCCCTTTTCCCTTTCCCTTTTGCTTCTCCCATCCAAGCATTACTAAGTTGATAATGCACTGATAACCACCATTCCAGAGGCCTATGATTCCATCCTCGTGGTTAGGAGGATTATAACTTCAGATTTTTTTGGCTGATGGTATATATGCTGTGGCAATTGAATTGTGCTCATTTAGACATGTGAACTTGTATTAGGAACATAATTTTAAGGGAAGCAAATCGAGACAACATCGAAAAAAGAGGATTTGAGGTAGAAAAGTAACCTAATAAGGATAAAAATAAATAATTATTTAAAAAATATATATTTTAAAAGTTTGGAATCAAAATATAACAAATTTGAAAGTTCTAAGAACTACCATTAGATTTAAACATTTTGTCTTCCTACCTATATATTAGTTCAATAAGTAATTCGAACTTTTAACTTTTGGTTGGAGATATATGTTTTAACAAATTGAGATAATATTCGAGTTAGACAATTTTATTTCACCTTAGTAAAATGTTAAATTTTGAGCAAAAATCATTTTATACCTCCAAACTTTGTGGGTTATATCAATTAAAACTTTAAACTAATAATTGGATCAATTTAAATCCTAAATTTTCAATAAGTGACTCAATTTACACCATTTCTAAGTTTCCTTTGATTAATATGTTGTGAAACTATAATTTGAATCAATTAAATTCATAAATTTTTATAAGTACACTTTAGACCTCTCGTTACAATAACATTTGAAAATTATTCATTAATTTTCAAACATGAATCGACTTTTTCAAATGTCGGTTTTACAAAATGAACGATTAGAGTTCAAAGGAAATAATGACAAAGAGTCTAAAGTGATTTATTTATAAAAAATATAGAAATTTAATTGATACAATTATAAATTTTGTACAAAGTTTTTCTCATATGGAACACAATAAAGCTGTAAATGGATATATTTATAAAAGTTTAAAGATTAAATTGATACAATTATTAGTTCAAGATTTAAGTTGATATAATCTCTAAAATTTAGAGTATAAATTGATACTTTCTCTTAATTTACGTGAGTTCGTTTAAATCAATTTTTTTTTTTTTTTTTAAATAAGAAGAGAAGAAAAACCAAATTTTTGAACTAGTCCTTGGTTTTAGTGTTGTTTGATGGTTCAAACTTCAAGAAGGGTGCCACTTTCTTTTTTCTTTTTTAATTTTTTTTTTTTCTCTCATCGGAAGAACAAAGTAACACAACAATTTGGGGCATGGCAATGGAAGTACAGTGGCAATTTATTATGATCAATAAACATTACTTTATTGTAATTCTACATTTTCCCCAAATTGTATATAGTCTTTGCCATATATTGGTTGATCTACCATGATGTCATATAATAAACAAATAGGGACAAATACAAGAAATTTAACAATATAGACTCAACATATCTTATACCAAATCCATAGGAAAATAGAGGAAATTTGGAAATAAAAAGAAAAAAGGAAAGTTAGGGAAGAGAAATGGGAAATTGAATTGAACTATTTTTATGTTTTCTTTTGGAGAAAGCAAAAGGATGCCTTTGCGTTAACGTAGACAACTGCAATTCTTCACCGTCCATTTGTCTTCATTCTTGCCAGATCTGCAAACGACCCGCCGCAATTGCCTAATTACATAAAGCCCCCATTTTATCCCCCAAGTAATATAAGAACCAAACCATGCACAATTTCAATTTTTTTTATTTTTTTTTATTTTTTTATTTTTCTAGACTCAGATTGCAAAAGAAATTGTTGACAAGAAACAAGCAAGGAAAGCCTTCATTAAATTATAGAAAAAAAAATGTTACACTTTCAACATGCACAATTTCATTTCTTATCAAATCAATTTGTTCCTTCGTAATAATATATTTTTTTTTGTCTCTAGCTTTTAGGTTTAATTTTTATTTGGTCTTCAAAATGTTACTTTTTTAGTATTTAAATTTTGAATTTGGTTTCAATTTAATCACTAGGTATCAAAATGTTATAATTTTATTTGAGATTTAAATTTTGTTTTAATTTGGTTTTCAAAATTTACATTTTTAATTTTAAAATTTCATTTTTAATGTCAATGTCTCCCAATTTATTTAAGAGAATTAAAAAAATTATATTTAATTACTTTTTTAATAATTTATTAAAATTAAATTTAAAATTTCATTTGAGAATTATTTTAAATTAATTAATTGAATTAATAAAAAAAAACTTAAAGTGAATATTTCTTGAGAAAATAAAAATGTAAAATGTAAAATTTGAAACTTAAGGACTAAATTAAAACAAAACTCAAATGTCAACAATACGGTTATACTATTTTGGACTAATTAAAATCAAACGAAAACTTATGAGCGAAAAATGTATTTCTTTCCTATTTTGTCCTTTTAATATGTGAGTGTTTAGATCTATTTATACATACATCAATTAATTTTATATAAGACAATTTACCAACATAACATCTAAAGAAAACTTTTATGAACACCATAAATTGAATTCGTTATCATTTTCATTAACAGGCCAATAGTAAAAATGATATAAAGAAGATAAATATAATTAAAATAAATTTATCTAATTATATCTAATTATAACTTATTAAGATTAGAAAATAACTAAGTAAAATTCCTCTTATTCATCCTATAAATACATTATTACGAGTCCGAGGATAGACGCATGACTTTGATTTAAAAACTTGCGACTCCCTTTCTGACTTGGATTGCATTTGTTCCGACCCTTTATTACGCATCTTCGTAATCCTAATTGAATTGGGCAGATATTTTATTTGTAAAGCAAAGGAGGAAATAAGAAAGGTTCAAAATTACAATACATTTAAATAAACAAATATCGTCCACTCTTGTCATTTATCTCCAATCTCTCTTTGGTTTTTATTTATTTATTTATTTATTTATTTTTTGCTTTCTTTCTGTTCTTGGTTCAACTTCTTCTTCCCTGCATCTGGGCGCTGTAGAGGGAGGAGTGGCAACAGACAACAGTGCGATCATGTCCACAATTGGGTTCGATCCTCTCCTTTATCACTGTGGTAAAGGGAAACACAGATTTCACTATCGTCCTACATTCAATACGCTCAAACCCTCTTCCTTCAGTTACTCTCCCAATAAGCTTCTTCATCATGGCCGAAAGAGCTTTGTCAATTACAATTCTTATAGGCTTCCTGCTTTTAGAGCTACCACTACTAATGCCCCTCTTCTTCAAACTTTCCAATCTATGGATGTCTTCTTCAACGAGACGTTTCCTCTCAACCGCAACGAAAAGGTTTGTATTATGTCATATGATGTGGGACTCTGTTTCTTCTTCCTTTTTAATTTATGTGATCTGTTTTCTTGCCGCTGGGAAGTGCATTCGCTCTCGGGATGGGAGTCTTTTTTTTGTTTTTGTTTGCCTTACTTAAGAATTTGGGAGGGTTGGATTTAGTTTGTTGTTGTTGATTTGAGCTTGTAGTTGGAGGGAAGGATCTCTGTCAGACTAGCCCAAGGGAAGGACCAGGATCAATGGGAGCTTACTGTTGGATGTAACCTTGCTGGGAATTGGATTCTTCATTGGGGTGTGTCCTTAATCAACGACAGTGGCAGGTATATCTCGTTTTATCTATGTTCTTTTGGGTACGAGAAGAAACTTAAGTTACTAGAAAAGTTACTGATCCTAAGTTTGTTTCGTTGATACCTTGCCTTCTTCTATAATGGTTGAATGAATGAACCTTGCAGCGAATGGGATCAACCTCCTAAAGAAATGATACCACCGGGTTCAGTACCCATCAAAGTACGTAGCAGTCTCTTCATTCCAATGTCTAAGATGTTCTTGCGTTGCCTGTAAAAGTGTAATGACAATTATATTCTCAGGATTATGCTATTGAGACACCATTGAAGAAATCATCCTCATCTTCTTCAGGGGACTTTGTTCATGAAGTGAAGATAGATCTTGTTCCGGACAAAACAATTGCAGCTATAAATTTTGTTTTGAAGGTTCTTATTTTCAGTATTTGGCAATTGAGGATGTCTGCTATTCCTCTTTGGTCCTTGATCAATGATCATTCTTGTTTTTAAATTGCAAGTCCTTTTGGTGAATGGGACTTTTCTTATTTTTGGTAGTGCAGGATGAAGAAACTGGGATTTGGTATCAGCATAAAGGGAGAGATTTTAAGGTGCCTCTTTTAGACTACCATGGTGAAGGTGGCAATATAGTTGGAACCAAAAAGGGCTTGGGTTTATGGCCAGGTAGGAGAGGTCCTTTTGTAATATATGTATTGTTTCTCTTCATTTGGCTACGCATAATATTATCTTTACTCTTTAATCTCTCCTATTTATTTATCCAGACTTTTCCATCTTCTTGTGTTCGTACAGATCCCCTAATGAATCATGTTATGTTTTACAAAAATATAAAATTGTAGTTGTCTTTATTGGAAGCAGTCATTGGGCTGAATAAGGCCGATAGAGTTAAATGATATTATGTTCATGGTATGTCTCCATTCAGTTGACGGTACAATAAACCACTGATAAAGCTTTGTCTCCTTCTCTCTTTAATCTCTTTTCTGTTATGGTCAATATTATCTGATCTCATAATAGGAGTTGTAGCCTTAGCTGTTGAACAGCAAGACATCCTAAGTGATTTCCTTAACTGTAAACAGTCTTAGAGCACCAAACTAGAAAGTAGTGCCTACGATCTTCTGGCGGTTATGTCTCACAGGTCCATTTCTTGCTTCCATTGTGCACTAGAGGGTATTTAATTTAGTTAGTGGGTTATGATTTAAATTGCCTCACACCCTGTTTCCCTTGTGTTTATCACATTCTTTCAGCTATTGTGTACCTCATGTGGGTGGGATGAACTTCTTAAATTTCTCCAATTGTAGGGGCTTTGGGTCAGCTGTCCAACCTCCTTGTCAAAGCAGAATCAAATTCTAAAGATCAAGGAAGCAGTGGTGGATCTGGAGATGCAAAGGTGGAGAAGAAGTATTTGGAGGGATTCTATGAAGAGCTGCCTATTGTAAAAGAAGTAGCTGTTGATAACTCCGTCAGTGTTTCAGTTAGAAAGTGTCCTGAAACCACCAAATATCTTTTGTATTTGGAAACTGATCTACCTGGAGATGTTATTGTTCATTGGGGAGCGTGCAGAGATGAGACTAGGAAATGGGAGATTCCAGCTGCTCCTCACCCTCCGGAAACAACAGTATTCAAGAACAAAGCCTTGCGTACCTTACTGCAGGTCTAGTGCAAAACTTTTCTTCTGAATTTGAGTTAATACTGATTGCTAACTCATCAAATACCTCTACTTTTGTTATGGGAACAGAATGGTTATTATTATCTATATGCCGTTATATAATCTTTTGTTTTGTGAGAACTCTTTTCTGGCATTATTGGGACAACGAATAGAAATTGAGAGGCATGTACTCAGAGGGAACCTTGATTGTAGCCTCTTTTAAGTTCTCGAACTATGTGGTGAAAAATGAGAGTAATTCATCTATCGTTTTTGAATTGAAAACAAGCTTCTTTATTGATATAATGAATGAGACTAATGCGAGAGTAATTGATCTATCACTCATCATTTTTTTTAATCTGCTGGAGATTGAGCAGAGGGTGATGTGAATAAACCTTCTGGATAACGAAAATGAAAATTGAGTACATTTTTTTTTTATATAGAAATAAGAAATATTAAGTATACCTAAGAAAAGCCAATTTGAGCATAACTCATTTGGTTAAGACATATGCCCTTGACCAAAAGGCTAGAGGTTCAAGATTTGTATCTCCCTAGTCCCTACTCCCAACCGTGTGTTGGAATAGGAAAAAACATATCTTAGAAAATTCTATTCAAATATTTCTCTACAGTGCTCTGCTCCCATTTGTGGATTTATTTTTATTATTATCTTTTCGTACGTCCTTGTATTATTTTATTCTTTTTAGTGAAAGCTGGTCTTCAATTACAAAAAA
>QLSR01000284.1:457118-472254 GCA_031780015.1 Citrullus colocynthis
AAAAAAAAAAAAAAAAAAAAAAAAAAAAAAAAAAAAAAAAAACTCATGAAGGATCCATATTTTATACATTCTATGCACACATGTACCATCTTCATGATTGGACTTTGTAGAAAAGTCTTGTTAAGTTTTGAACTTCATTTTGAAATATTGTACTTTTTTTTTTTTAATGCAGCCGAAAGAAGGGGGGAAGGGATGTTGTGGAATTTTTACCGTAGAAGAAGATTTTAGAGGATTCCTTTTTGTTCTCAAGCAGAATGAGAACTCTTGGTTAAACTATAAGGGAGATGACTTCTACATCCCCTTCTCAAGTTCTGGTAACTTGCCTGATCAACAGAGAGAGAGCGGATTAGAAGATACAGGAGTATCTAGAATATCTGGAGAAGAATCTGAAGGAGTTTCAGTTACTGCTTATACTGATGGAATTATCAAGGAAATAAGAAATTTGGTCACTGACATTTCTTCTCAGAAGACTAAAAAGAAAAAAACCAAAACCAAAGAAGCACAAGAAAGCATTCTTCAGGAAATTGAAAAATTGGCAGCTGAAGCCTATAGTATCTTCAGAAGTTCAGCTCCAACTTTTACAGAGGAAATAATTGAGACGCCTAAACCTGTGGAACCACCTGTGCAAATATCCTCTGGCACAGGTTCGGGTTTTGAAATATTGTGCCAGGGGTTTAATTGGGAATCTCATAAATCTGGAAGATGGTACATGGAACTTAAAGAAAAAGCTGCAGAATTATCCTCTCTTGGTTTCACTGTGCTGTGGTTGCCACCTCCAACTGAATCTGTTTCACCAGAGGGGTATATGCCGAAGGACTTGTATAATTTAAATTCCAGGTATATAAATATATTTATAAAAGATTATAATTGACATGACTTGATAATTTTAATATAGATTTCTATGATAATACTTCATACGAAGATACATATAGAACCTTTTTTTTCAATCCTCCCCTAGATTAAAGCATTATCACCTGTTGAATAGCAGTTACCATCCAGTGATCCTTCAAGACTGTTGTTCTATCTCATGCATGGAGTCTACAAATGTGTTATAGACTTCTAGTGATCGGAGACAATCTCCTCAAGAGCTTCCGGCTTTTACTCTTTCCCCTCATATTTAGTAAATTGAAAAAATAGAAGGCATCATCATTACAAGGAGGATCTTTAAATTTTATACTTGTTGAAAATAAAAAGGGAAATTATTTTGGGAGATATTGTGGAATTAAGTCTTTCCTTTTCCAAATATTTTTTCCTTGTATAAGTTGTTCTTTACCTCTATTTATTCTTATCCTTGTAGTGTTTGTAAAGTATCAAATTGAAATAAAAAGAAAAAAGTTTTATCGTGGTTTTTTTTTCCTGCTCTAGGGTTTTCCACGTACATCTTTATGTTATTTCCTACTCTCTTTTTCATTATGGTATCAGAGCAGGAAACCCTAGAAACCCTAGCCGTCGTCGACGAAAATAACCTTAGAACAGATCCGCCATCTCACTTGCCGCTGCTGTTGTCGCCGATGGAGTCAGCCGCCGCCACCACCGAGTCAGCCGTCCAAGCTGCCGTCTAGCAGTACCTCCGGTCGCTCAACCCCGAAGCCGCCGCCGCCCTTTTTCAGAGTCTGCCACCGCCATCACAAAACCCTAGCGGCGCAACCCCTCAGACTCAACCGCCGCCGCCGGGGAACGCTGGAAATGTGACTCGAACCGACTAGAACGCCGCCGGCCATCCCGCGTCGAACCCAGATCTAGGGTTTCCGCCACTCATCGCCGCTGGTTCTTCTTTGATCGCCGAGGGAAACACTTCATCGTTGTTTTTCGAGCAGCAGAGAGGTCTTCGATCCTCGGGTTTTGGTGAGCAGCAGAGGAGTCCCGAAGCCGCTGTGATTCCGACCACCGTGGTGCCTCTACCGTCGACCCTTCCTCCGACCACCGTGGCTACCACCGGATCTGGGGGTTTTTACTCAGATTCGACCAGATCTGGTGGTTTTTACTCAAATCCAGTTGGATCGGGGGAGTTTGCCTCAACAAAATCACTTCAACAACAACTCGTGGACCTTCAAGCAAATTTTTAGCAAGAAATCGCCGCTCTTGGGGTTGCCTTGAGTTCTTTTAATCTTGGTCAAAGTACAATCAATTCAGGGGTTTCCTCAGATTTACCGATGTATCTAGAGAATCCGGTAGCTGTAATTCCTACTGTAACGACTGCTCCGTATCTGTCTGGACAAATGGGTAACCCTTCTAGCTTAATTGTTGGCGAAAAATTGAATGGCCAGAATTATTTCTCTTGGTCCCAATCCGTTAAAATGGTACTTGAAGGGCGCCATAAGTTCGGATATTTGACTGGCGAATACCTAAACCCAGACCCGGAGATCCTCAAGAGCACTTCTGGAAGGGCGAAGACTCATTACTCCGGTCATTGCTAATTCACAGCATGGAACCTCAAGTTGAAAAGCCTTTGTTGTATGCTGCTACAGCTCGGGATATTTGGGATGCGGTTCAAAAATTATACTCCAAAAGACAGAACGTCTCTCGGCTTTATACATTGAGGAAACAAATCTACGAATGTCAACAAAGTAATATGGATGTCACGTCATACTTTAACAAATTGTCTCTGATCTGGCAGGAAATGGATTTGTGTCGAGAACTTGTCTGGGATTGTCCTTGTGGGGGAGTTCAGTACTACAAACTTGAGGAAGTCGAACGAGTATATGATTTCTTAGCCGGTTTAAATTCCAAATTCGATGCTGTGCGAAGTCGAATATTGGGACAGAAACCAACACCGAACTTGATGGAAGTCTGTTCAGAGGTTCGGCTGGAGGAAGATAGAACGAGCGCTATGAATACTATGGGTAGTTCCATTACTAACTCATCTGCGTTCAATGCAAAATCAACTAGTACAACTGGAGACAAGCATAATGGTAAACCTCCTCTAGTTTGTGAACACTGTAAAAAACCGTGGCACACGAAAGATCAGTGTTGGAAGTTACATGGTCGGCCCCCGAATGGTAAACGCCGACCTCCTAACAACAAACCTAACCATGCCCTGGTAAGTGAAACAACAAGTGACTCGCAACCACAACAGAACTACCTAGCTGACCACAGTACCGCCTCTCTTGGGGCGATTGCACACTCAGGTATCTCTCAATCCTTGAGTTTACTCAGTATTACTGGTCAGAAACCCTGGATCCTTGATTCAGGAGCAACAGACCATTTGACTGGAACTTCTGACAATTTCCTTTCCTATTATCCATGTGCTGATAATGAAAAAATTCGAATTGCGGACGGGACACTTGCCCCTGTTGTTAGCAAGGGTCACATTTCTCCTTTCGATGGTTTAATATTAGAGAATGTTCTGCATGTCCCCAAAATCTCGTATAATCTCCTGTCTGTGAGTAAGATAACCCGAGATTTAAATTGTCGTGTAGCTTTCTCACCCGATGATGTTTTGTTTCAGGACTTGAACTCGGGGAAGACGATTGGCACTGCCCGGCACAATAGGGGACTCTATTTCCTTAATACTGATACTTCCTCTAGGCAAAGTTATAGGACTAGTCTGCTTTCTTCTTATTTTTCAACTTCTGAAACTGACTGTATGTTATGGCACTTTCGTCTTGGCCATCCCAATTTCCAATATATGAAATATCTATTTCCCCATTTATTTAATAAAGTTGATATTTCCTCTTTATCTTGCAATGTGTGCATTCGTGCCAAACAACATAGAGTCTCATTTCCGTCCCAACCTTACAAACCCTCTCAACCTTTCATTCTGATTCACAGTGATGTTTGGGGCCCCTCAAGGATTACCACTTCTTCGGGTAAGCGTTGGTTTGTGACCTTCATTGATGACCACACTTGTCTTACTTGGGTCTTCCTCTTAACAGATAAGTCTGAGGTCTCATCCATTTTCCAACAGTTTTACACCACTATTAAAACTCAGTTTAATGCCAAGATTGCCATTCTTCGAAGTGACAATGGTCGTGAATTCCTCACTAATACCCTTCGAGAGTTCTTATCCACCAAAGGTATCGTTCACCAGAGGTTATGTGCCTATACCCCCCAACAAAATGGAGTAGCTGAAAGGAAAAACCGTCATCTTCTCGAAGTTGCTCGGTCTCTCATGCTTTCAGCCTCTCTTCCATCTTACCTATGGGGAGATGCAATATTAACTGCAGCTCATCTTATAAATCGGATGCCCTCTCGTGTTCTCCATTTCCAAACCCCTCTTGATTACCTCAAACTATCTTATCCTACCACTCGCCTTATACCTGATGTCCCTCTCCGAGTGTTTGGGTGTACAGCATTTGTCCATAGCTTTGGTCCCAACCAGACTAAGTTCTCCCCTCGAGCCCAGAAATGTGTTTTCGTTGGATATCCTCTCCACCAGCGTGGTTATAAATGTTTCCATCCTACCTCTCGGAAATACTTCATCTCTATGGATATAACCTTCCTGGAATATCAACCTTTCTTTCCCATTAGTCCTTTTCAGGGGGAGAGTAATAATGAAGAGACTAACTATCTAAATTCTCTTCCTGAACCTATCCTGACAACAACCCATGACACTGTCCTACCCACCAGACAGGTCCTATGGATAACGTACTATAGGAAGAATCTTAGAAAGGAAATAGTAGACCCTACTGATCATATGCCGGCTCCGGTCCAATCATCTGAACCGACACAAGCCCAAGGTACCATTTATCCTGGTAACAATACTATTTGTGCGGAAAGTAGTTGTGTTGAAAATGATAATGAAGACTTGACAAAACTTCCGATAGAAGATGGTAGAGATAAAATGACAGAAAATAACCAGGTTACTGAAAATGATGGAGTGGCAACAACAGTTGAGGAGAATGAAAAAGGAATCATATCTCAAAATCCTACAATTGGTGAAGAGCTCGACAAGCCAGGAGAGTGTGTGCCAGTCTATCTACAATTGGAGAAGAGCTCGACAATCCAGGAGAGTATGATGCCAGTCTAGACCTGCCTATTGCCTTGAGAAAGGGCACAAGATCTTGCACCAGGTATCCTATGTATAGCTTTCTCTGCTATAATAATTTGTCTTCTAAGTTCAGAGCCTTTATTGTTAGTCTTGATACTATAACCATACCAAAAAACATATATGTGGCTATGGAAATCCCTGAGTGGAAGGCTGCTGTTATGGAAGAAATGAGAGCTCTTGAGAAAATCATACTTGGGAACTTGTTGCTCTTCCGAAAGGGCATAAACCAGTTGGATGTAAATGGGTATTCACAACGAAGTATAAATATGATGGAACCCTTGACAGATATAAAGCCAGGCTTGTAACAAAAGGGTTCACTCAGACGTTTGGAGTAGACTATTTTGAGACTTTTTCTCCCGTCGCAAAGTTAAACACAATTAGAGTCCTTCTGTCAGTCGCAACAAACAGAGATTGGCCTCTTTATCAGCTAGATGTGAAAAACGCCTTTTTAAACGGTGATCTAGAAGAAGAAGTGTATATGAGCCCCCCTCCTGGCTTCGAAGACCAATTTAATTGATGTGTGTGCAAGCTTAGAAAAGTTTTGTATGGATTAAAACAGTCACCGAGAGCATGGTTTGAGAGATACACCACCTTTGTTAAGTCCCAAGGCTTCACTCAGGGACACTTTGACCATACCTTATTTACAAAAAGGTCTGCCTCGGGTAAGGTGGCCGTTCTAATCGTATACGTTGATGACATCGTCTTATCTGGAGATGATACCGCTGAAATCGACAAGTTAAAACAGAAAATGGTAGACGAATTTGAAATCAAAGACCTAGGAAATCTGAAGTATTTTCTTGGGATGGAAGTGGCAAGATCAAGAGAAGGTAGCTCAGTTTCTCAAAGGAAATACACTCTTGATCTACTAAAAGAAACAGGTATGACCGGATGCAGGCCCGCCGACACCCCTATCGAGTCTAATGCCAAATTGGGAGAATCTATCACCAAAGTGCCTGTTAATAAAGAGAGATATCAACGTTTAGTTGGAAGACTAATATACCTAGCACATACTCGACCAAACATATCCTATGCTGTTAGTGTTGTGAGTCAGTTTATGCAGGCTCCCTACGAAGAACATATGGAAGCAATAAACAGGATTTTGAGATATTTGAAAAGCACACCTGGAAAAGAGTTGATGTTTAGAAAATCCAACATAAAATACATCGAAGCCTATACAGACTCTAACTGGGCAGGATCAGTAATTGACAGAAAATCTACATCTGGGTATTGCACCTTTGTGTGGGGTAATCTTGTAACGTAGAGAAGTAAGAAACAAAGTGTGGTTGCTAGAAGCAGTGTTGAAGCAGAATATAGAGCTATGAGCCATGGAATATGGGAAGAAATTTGGTTGAAGAAAGTTCTATCGGACCTTCACGAAAGCAGTGAACTACCTATGAAACTCTATTGTGACAATAAGGCTGCTATTAGTATTGCAAACAATCCTATTCAGCATGATAGAACAAAACATGTGGAAATCGATAGGCACTTCATAAAGGAGAAACTGGAAAACGGTAGCATTTGCATTCCTTATATTCCTTCCAGCCAACAAGTTGTAGATGTTCTTACTAAGGGGTTGCTTAAACAGAGTTTTGATGCATATGTAAGCAAGATGGGTCTTATTGACATTTACGTCCCATCTTGAGGGGGAGTGTTGAAAATAAAAAGGAAAATTATTTTGGGAGATATTGTGGAATTAAGTCTTTCCTTTTCCAAATATTTTTTCCTTGTATAAGTTGTTCTTTACCTCTATTTATTCTTATCCTTGTAGTGTTTGTAAAGTATCAAATTGAAATAAAAAGAAAAAAGTTTTATCGTGGTTTTTTTTCCCTGCTCTAGGGTTTTCTACGTACATCTTTGTGTTATTTTCTACTCTCTTTTTCATTGATACTTGTCAACGCTCTACTTTGTCAATTTCAGATATGGTAACATTGATGAGCTGAAGGATGTTGTGAAGACGTTCCATGATGTTGGGATAAAGGTGCTTGGTGATGCTGTCCTAAATCATCGTTGTGCACATTTTAAAAATCAAAATGGTATTTGGAATATATTTGGTGGTCGCTTAAATTGGGATGATCGTGCAGTAGTTTCAGATGATCCACATTTTCAGGTTTGAGTTTTCTTTTTGATCTCTCACGTACATGCATTTTAGGTTCTACTCAAATTTTCAATTATAATTTTTGAAATATTGCACGATGAAATGAAAATAAAAGGTACAACACTATGTAACTACTAAAAACAAAAATACTTTTTGAGTTGTGCGATCCTTTATATGAATAATTTTTCACCCTACATATGCAATCTAAAATTAATTATTTTATATTTAGGGTGAAGAATGAGAGCAATTTCTTATAATGTAAATCAGTGTGACTATCAAAATATCAAATTGACGGGATTGTTAATGATTTCTGAAAACGTTAGGTGAATGCTTTACATGCAAGTAAATACTTGTTATCCCCGTTCTGTTGTAAAAATTTGACAACACGTAGTGTACTTGTATAGAAAAATGACGCTAGACCCTGTGAAGGTGTGCAAGTGTCCCATTGAACCTTATCATTAACATTGAGACGTTGACTTCATTTTTGAAAAATTATTTTTGGTTACTTAGACAAGAAAATTGATTATTCATTTTTCATGTCATGTGAAGGGTAGGGGCAACAAAAGTAGCGGAGATAACTTCCATGCTGCACCTAACATTGATCATTCACAAGATTTTGTGAGAAATGATATAAAAGAATGGTTATGCTGGTTAAGGTTAATTCCCCAATCAACCCTTTTCTGGCTGAACTATTAATTTCTGTAGAACATTTATTTATTTATTTGTAGTCGTCAATGTGAAGACCTTATCGTATTCAGAAAAAAATGTTGAGTATTTATTAAGTAGTGTGACATGATAACCCAAAAGTTGGACATAGTGGTGAAAAGAGGCTTTGGACTCAACCAAGAGGTCCCTAGTTCAATGCCCTCTCATGCATTGGCTGCTATTTGAGATGTACACCTTAAGGACCTTTTTTCACTGATAGGTGCTGATATGAGTAGATATAATTTCTCTCTTAGAACATGGTTTCCTAATTATTTCAAATGTTTCTTTTGCACCTTGCTTTTAAAAATTAGAGCGCACTGTTTTTATGCATATGTTTCTGGCTGTTGACATGCAGAAAGGAAATTGGGTATGATGGATGGAGGCTTGATTTTGTCAGAGGATTCTGGGGTGGTTATGTGAAGGATTACTTGGATGCAAGTGAACCTTACTTTGCTGTTGGCGAATACTGGGATTCCCTGAGCTATACTTATGGTGAGATGGATCATAATCAAGATGCTCATAGGCAGAGAATCGTTGACTGGATAAATGCTACTAATGGGACTGCTGGGGCCTTTGATGTCACTACCAAAGGAATCCTTCATTCAGTAAGCTTTCATTTAATTAAACTGGTTGTCAAATCTGCCGAATATGTTTTCTGAGCTTATTCACAATATTTCTTGTGTCTATACTCCTAAGAAAAAGAAATTTTATTACAATGTCATAGTTTCTGCTTTCTCCTTGTGTCTGTTTTAGATATGTCTGACCGATTCAATTATAAAAATCATATTGTTGTTCGTTTGACGCAGAACTTCTGCAGTAATCCCTAAAATTATTGATGCTTGTAAAAAGTTATATGTTTCTGAGCTGCTTATTATATTTTTCCATGTTCTTGTTTCAGTAACTTTTGAAAAACATCTCTTATAGGCACTTGATAGATGTGAATATTGGCGATTATCAGATGACAAAGGAAAACCTCCCGGAGTTGTTGGATGGTGGCCCTCTCGTGCTGTTACTTTTATAGAGAATCATGACACCGGATCTACTCAGGTTTAAACATCTTTATATAAGAACTAGTTTATTGCATTTAAAACTGAAATCTACTGGGTGAAACATTCATTAGAGATACACTCTGATGTTTTAGTTTTACGGATTGATAGCCTAGTTCTACTACTTTACTCTTGGAATGTTTAATATTATATAAAATATCATTTTGATCTTGGTATTTTGGAGTTTTCAATAAATCTTAAAATTAGTCTTTATTGTTTGAAGTTAATATTATGGAAATTGGTTAAATTATAATAATAATTTTTATGCAAGAAAAAAAGACATTGTATGAATACATTTCTAGATTATATAGAGACTAAATTTTTGGAAAAGTTACCATGAACTGATGGTATAAAATATTTTTAAAATTTATTGAAAGTACAAGGCGAAATTTAGATGTATAAAAGTGTAAGAACTAAAATGGAATGAGACTTAAAAGTAACCAAAATGGTATTTTAACTCATTACTAAACTCATAATCGTATCAATTTCTGTGATTTGCTATACATTTCTTTATGCCATGTAGAATCTACAACTTTCAGTAAATGTGAATTTACATTTCTTTATACCATACAGTATCAACCTTCGTGATGCTGTTTTCTCAATCTTGTAGGGTCATTGGAGATTTCCTAGTGGGAAGGAAATGCAAGGATATGCTTACATCCTGACTCATCCTGGGACACCATCAGTATTCTATGATCACATTTTCTCCCACTACAAATCCGAAATTGCAGCACTTATTTCTCTCAGAAAACGAAATAAAGTTAACTGCCGGAGTGTAGTAAGTATAAATTACCTTTCAAAATTTTTTTTTTTTGAAGAAATTGACTACTAGTTTACTTATTTTCCTCACCTTTTTGCCTTCTTTGGGGTGTTTTTTCATTCATCACATTTATTGGATAAAAATAATAATACTCTGAATTGAAGGCTGAGGACTCATCTTCAAAGTTTCTAACATTCCTTTCCTTCTATATATGCCACAAAAGGGCCATCATGGCACAACTCCATAAAGTACATTTCAGATTGGATATTTATTATAGATAAATACTTAGGTACTTCTTAGACTACACCTATCTTTACACATCCTACCAAATTTTCTAATCATAGTTTGGCGTGTGGCAAATGCTTCTTATATCTTTCTTTAAATATTTGAATTCTTTTTGTATATTTCATGAGAGTGGGATGCATAGAGATAGGTGCATCTTGGGATGCACCGAAGTATTGCTCTTCATTATATAATACCAATCTATGGAGTTGAAAATATAAACATACTAGTATATACTCATGATTCCTATATGTCATGGTCAATTTACTGGTTTACTAAAAAGTCCATAAATTGACTGGAATTTTATGCTCGTTGGAATTAACAGTGTACTGGCAGAGTGGCAGTTTATTTGACTCTCTACTTCTTTCTCTTCACTTTTTAGACGACTGTAGTTTCTTAGTAAACATTCATTGGCTGCAATACCACGAAATTCCTATTGGCCTATGCTATTACAGATCAAGAACAAATATAACTATTGTAGTGTACTATTTTTCAGGTTAAAATTGAGAAGGCAGAAAGGGATGTCTATGCAGCCACCATCGATGAAAAAGTTGCAGTAAAGATCGGACCAGGCTGTTTCGAACCGTCTAGCGGATCCAGTGGATGGTCATTGGTTATTGAGGGAAGAGACTACAAGGTCTGGGAAGGATCCAGGTAAATTCAGGTGAATCCCGAAATTTAGACACTAGCCAACTTCGATGAGATTTAGTGCTTGTTGGATGAACCTCATGTAAACTGTACCAGAAAGCTGAAGATGATGCTGCTATTGGATTGTGGATAGGAGATTTATACTGTTTTATATGTACCATACATATTCATTGGCTCTATTAGAAAGCATTCATTGAGGATGCTGTTAATGTTATTGTAAAGTTCACCAATTGGTGGTGGCTATGTGTAAACTTATCAGCAGGTTAATAATATACAAGGATATGTGGGTGATGTAATTGTACTCACCCTTTTTCCCACCTCAGCCTACTTCCTTATTCCACTTATTACAAATTTTCCTTTATAAACCCATATTTTCCAAGCAAGGGAAGAGAGGTCTTTCCCATCCTCTGCCTTTGGTCTCTAAACTTGTGTAATAATTACATGAAATTTCTTGATATTTGGTAGTTTAGTTTTGGTTTATATACATTAAATTACAAGTTTAGTCTTTGAACTTTTAAATTTAGTTGTATTGAATAGATAATTAAACTTTAAAATGTTTCTAATTGGTCTTGAATTTTGAAATGTGATGGGTCTCCAAATTTTTTATTTTGTATCTAATAAGTTCTTGACGTATTTGACATTTTAAAAAGTTTAAGAATCAATTGGATATAACAACACAAAATTCACTTCTATGTATAATATATCGACAATCTTAAAAAAAAATGCTAAATTCTTTTAACTTATTAAAGACAATTGAAAATTCAAATACTCAATCAATATTTTTTAAATTTAAGACCTTATTAAACACAATTAAAATAGAAGTTCAAGGACTTATTAAATACTTTCTAAAATTCAATTATCTATTAGGTACAAGACTAAATTTTGAACTTTGACATTTATATAATAATAGGAGGCATTACAGAAGTAGATGTAGTATAAAAGAAAAAACTATATATATGTATATTTAGTGGCATAATGATAAAATTTCATTAGAACTTTGAGATAAAATTACAAGATTAGTCATCAAACTTTTGTGTTTGTGTGTAAATAGGTCATTGAACTTTAAGATGTGTTTAACAAATTTTTAAACTTTAATCATATCTAATATATTCCTAAAATTTTAAAGTATTTAATAAATTTCTAAAATAATGTTTTTGGCTCTAATATCTTCACCATTTTCTAAAATTTTTTGATGGTCTAATAAGAGTAAGGTTGATATTAAACATTGATGATTTTATTTGACATTTTAAGAATTCTAAGGCCTATTAAACAAAACTCAAGAGTTTAAGGTCTAAACTTCAAATTTAACCAAATTTCTAAAAGCTATTATATATTAATTAAAAGTAAAATTCGTCCAAAGAACCACTAAGCTTTCTAACTGGTGGTTGTATATTTTGAACTTTGAATTCTTACCACGAAGAGGAAGAATGAAAAAGAAAGGGAATTAAAATAATAATATATAACTCGATTTGTTCAATGTCTGTTTAAAAGCAACGGAAATAGAAAAACAGCCAAAGCTGGGCCACAAAAAATATGAATATTAGCAAATAACTGTTTTAACCGTCCAAATGACAAACGGTTCTCCCTTCTTCCCGCCATGAACGACCTTCTCCAACCCCTCATCTTCCTCTGTTTTTCCTTTTACATCTTCTTAAAACCCTCTTCTTCCCCATCAAACAATTCGTCTCCAATCCTCAAGCGAATCCTTTTGTGTTTCGCTTGAGGTTTAAATTCCATTAACCATTGTCATCATCCCATAAAAAAATGGCTATGCACCGGCTACTGCTGACATTGTCCTTGCTGGCAACTACTGCATTTGCTGACATTGGAAACTTTGATGACTACTGGAAAGCACGTGCCGTGGACGCCGAACAAGCCGCCGCCGATGCCTTTGAGCCTAATCCTGAAACCGTCACCAACTCCTTCAATGCCGAAGTAGGCCAGTAAGTTTGAAATTTGTAGTTTCTTACAACTTTAATCATTGAACTAAACTCAGAATTGAGGGAATGAATTAACGGGGGTTGAGTTTGATGCAGGTTATTGAGTGGAAGCAACAGTACGAGGAGAAATTTGAAGAAATATACAGGGCCATGTCGAGCTACTAATCCCATCGATCGGTGCTGGAGATGTGACCCCAATTGGGCCAAGAAGCGGAAGAAGCTAGCTGATTGTGTTCTGGGTTTTGGCCGCAAGACCATTGGTGGAAAGTTGGGTCCATACTACGTCGTGAACGACTCGTCAGATTCGGACCTCATGAACCCGAAACCTGGGACTCTTCGTCATGCTGTGATCCAAAAGGGACCTCTGTGGATCATCTTCTCTACCAACATGGCCATTAGGCTCACTCAGGAGCTCATCATGACGAGCGACAAGACCATTGATGCAAGAGGGGCTAATGTTCAGATTGCTTATGGGGCTGGCATTACTCTTCAGTACATAAAAAATGTCATCATCCACGGCCTTCGTATCCATCACATTGTTGTCGGTTCTGGCGGAATGATTAGAGACGCTGTCGACCACGTGGGTTTGAGGACCATGAGCGATGGTGACGGTATTTCCATCTTCGGTTCCTCCAACGTTTGGATTGACCATGTTTCCATGTCCAGGTGTCATGATGGTCTCATTGATGCTATCATGGGATCCACTGCCATCACGATATCCAATTGTCACTTCACCCACCATAATGAGGTAATAATGTATCCTATCTTGAAACAATGTGACTGAGAGTTTTATATAATTGAAGTTAAAAGCTAAATTATATATATAGGTGATGTTGTTTGGAGCAAGTGATGGGTACTCGAATGATCAGATAATGCAAGTGACAGTAGCATTCAACCACTTTGGTCAAGGATTGGTGCAGAGGATGCCGAGGTGCCGATGGGGCTTCTTCCACGTTGTGAACAATGACTACACTCATTGGCTTATGTATGCCATTGGTGGTAGCCAGCATCCCACCATTATCAGCCAGGGAAATCGATTCATTGCTCCTCCCAATGTATATGCTAAAGAGGTAATCGAATATTTTAACAAACAGCTCAAGCAATTCATTTGCTTTTAGTTTTGTCAAGAAACTGAAAAAAAGTGTGTGTAAACTTAACTTAGGTGACAAAGAGGGAGTACTCGCCGGAGGAAGTGTGGAAAAGTTGGACATGGAGATCAGAGGGAGACTTGATGATGAATGGAGCATTCTTTGTTACCTCTGGCGATCAAAGCAAGAGAAGACCCTTCTCAAGGATGGATATGATCTCCTATAAACCGGGGACATACGTTACAAGAATGACACGTTTTGCAGGCGCTCTCGCCTGCTTCGTTGGTCGCCCTTGCTAAATTTCAACTCCCAATTCTCTAGCACACATTGCGTCAACAAACAGATTCATAATATTAATTCTTGGGGTCAACTAATCAATTCACGAGTTTAGTTTTTCTTTTTTGGTTGTGTCGACTGGATTGGGTGAAGCCATAAACAAACATACAGCATTCTTTATACTCTGGCTTCCAAGAGCTCTCATATAACTAAACTTGTTTTATGATAATCTCCTTTCTATCTGTATGTTTACTTCCTTTTAGTCACCATAACAATAATAAACATTTATGATTATTGAATTTTTAAACGGTGAAGAAAGTTATACACATATGGGGGAAATGAACTGTTCTGGAAGAATTTACCAAATGTTAAATTAGATAAACGTAAATTTGACGAGCATTCAAAAATCTTAAAACAAGAAGGAAGAAAAAGCAAAGAAAAGAAAGGGTAATGTAATTAAATAGTGATTCTGAAGAAACAATGAACTAGGCAACAGTACTAGCAAATTTTATCCACTTGATTTGCTAGAGTTTTACTTGCTTGCCACATCTCAACCTATCTTGGTTCGATTTGGAGATTCATCTACAAGACACCCTAACTTTTGTTCGAAATCACGAGGGATCTCATTCACACAATTAAGTTTAGACCATAACTCTGATACCAGTTAACAATGAAGCCTCTACCTATCAATCATCACTTTGCTTTTGGAAACACCCAAAAGGCCTCGTACTAATAGAGAAAATTGTTCTTATTTATATACCATGGATCTCTTTTTCTTAACCAACTTTGTTTTGCACCTAAAAACCATTTGCAAGTCATTGATCTTGTAGAATCTAGAGGTAAACTGAATTCTCAATACTAAAGTTTATTTGTGTGAAGTAGTAATCCAATTTCTCAGAGTATAATATGAATACTGTAATTGAACAACATTGTTGCACATCAGTCAACATCAATCACTTCCACATGCATACACTAATAATCTGAAAACAGAGGAAGGATCAAGATGAAACCAAAAGTCTTCAAACCTTAGCAGGGCTCTTGGTTGGTCTTCTATAAGAGGTGTTTGAGTTTAGTTGGTAATAATTATATGGAGAGTTAGATTGTTGGGTGCAGAGTTAGTTTGAGTTGAGTTAAAATGTCTGTGTTTGCGGCGCTGAGTTGAGTTAGAAAGTCTATGTTTGGAGTGCTGAGTTGAATTGGGGTATCTGGTGCAATTTTTTTAAACAAATAGATTCTATATTTTTTTTTTTAGTATTTTTTCCGTTTGCTCTTTTTTTTTTTTTTTTTTTTTTTTTTTTTTTTTCCC
>QLSR01000284.1:472591-487177 GCA_031780015.1 Citrullus colocynthis
TTTTTTTTTTTTTTTTTTTTTTTTTTTTTTTTTGCTTTTTTCCCCTTTTTTTATCTCTAGCTGTATCCCATTTGAATACAAAATTTAACACTAGAAAATGGTTAGTTTTTTTCCCATTCTTAAAACATAACAAATTCATACAGAGTAAAAATACAGTTTACACAAATTTAGATAACAATTTTTCAACACTCAACTTACTTATTACTTTTATATATATATATGTGTGTGTGTGATTCCTAAGCTAGAAAATATGTATGGAATAAACAAAAGACTTCTTACAACATACTTAGCTCTCAATCATAAACACACAAGAAGCGAATAAATTGAATATTTTTTTTTTTTTTGTTCTTTACTGAAAAAATGTAACATATTTTCACCACACAATCATAACACTAAATTGCATAATCATTCTTTTTCCTCTTTTCTCTTATTCTCTTGTTTTTTCTTCTTTTCCTCCTTCTCCTTCTTTGACTCCTTTTTTTTTTTATCTTTTCTTCTTCTTCTCTAGCTTCTTCTTCTTCTCCGACATGAAGACTCAAAACTCCGACGCGACTAACTCCGGTGAGCGAGAGCAAGAGCAAGAGAGAGTGAGAGCAAAAGAGATCGAGAGCGAGAATGTGAGAGAGAGTGAGAGAGATAGAGTGATTGTGAGTAAGGAAAGGAAGCGAAAGTGAGAGCGTGAGAAAGAGCGAGAGAGATAGAATGATTGTGAGTGGGGAAAGGAAGCGAGAGCAAGAGCGAGAGCGATAGAATGATTGTGAGTGAGCAAAGGAAGTGAGAGCGAGTGCGAGAACGAGAGCGAGAGTGTGAGAGAGAGCGAGAATAATTACAGGGGTTGGAGATAATTAAAATGCGTGGAAAATTGTATCGGTAAAATGGTGGGTAAAATGGTGAGTTATTAAACCCACCGTTTTTCTTTTATTGGCAAACATGAGTTTTATTTTAAAAATCCACCCAACCCAACTCAAATTGGGTTATCAAACAGTCCCTAAAATCTCTTAAATCTCTTGAGAGTGTGTCAGTAAGTTCTTTAAGAGTCTTTAAGAGCCTGAAAGAATAATTGGGACACTTACAAACAAGTAATAAATATTAAACCAATACAAGAACACATTTGATGCTTTCTCAGTGCATTTGGGAAGCAAATGTTGATCATAGAAAGTTTTGAAGGTCAATGTGTGCTTAAGAATAAACCAATTAGGGGATGCTGCATAATGCATATATGCCTTCAGTTTCCAGATGCTGCTCAGCAAGCAATGGGATGGATGATGGATACAAATATTAGTTTCATAGGAAAGCATGAAGTCGAGAGTTGGATACGTCATGTAACATCAGTTCCAAAAACTGATTCAAGTACTTAAATTTATCACATATGATAAATATGTGAAAAGTTAAAGAAATATAATTTAGGGTGTTTGTATAGGTGAACTAAAATCTTTTGAAAAAATGAAAATCTACCGACTTTTTCAAAACAGAACCTTATAACCTTTTGTTGGCATTATTAAGGTTTTTTTTATGATTATTTTTTCCTTCTCGACTCTTGTTCTAGTCATAACTCACTTTTTCGCTCTTAGTTCACTTTCTTGCTCTTACCCTCTACACTTGGTTTGTTTGGCATTTGGAAAAGCTTCGTTCGTTGCCACTAATTGTAGTGCATTGCCAAAGGACGAAAAAACAACTCCGAAAGGGAGCGTAGTCGTCGCTGAAGACAAAATACAGAAAAAGAATCACATGAGGAAAAGTCAGAGGGAGAGAGATTTAGGGAGAGAAATAAGACAAGAGTTGTCATTTGTCAAATTTTTATTTTGAAAAACCATATGACATTTTGACCCCTTTTTTTTTCGGTCAATCTATTTGATAACAGAACCCTCCACCAACGATGAAGTTAATTAGTGTTCAATAAAAAAAAAAATTAATAAATGAGTCATGGGTTCAATTACTATTTAGAATAACTTCAACACTCATTCCATCGTAACAAAATTTAAAATATTTGCATTAAATTGTTATGTCTATAAAAATTTAGAAACTTTTATTTTAAAATTTGGGACAAAATAAAATATATTTTAAGATTTTGTTAGTCACAAAAAGTTGTTTAAAGTAAATATATGAATTATTAATATTTTTTTTCAAAATTCAAATTTCTTTCTAACAATTTTAAAATTAATAAACCTCCATGAATTTTATTTATTGGTTTAAGGGATACAAAATATGGTCATTCCTTCCAAACTCACTAATAAATTTTACTAAGGGAGGCAAAATAAGCCCATATGATCGAGGACCCATAGGGGAGGAGGAAACTAGACGCAATGCTTGAGAGAGAGAGATGCTGACCATTTCGATGCAAAAATACCAAGTGGCAGCTGAAGGAGACACATTCATACACGTGGCAGAAAGTTGGGATATTAGCGATAATTCCTGAAGAGCCGTTAAAAGAGAGAGGGAACATGTTTGTTAAACTGGAAAACTTTCTGATCCTAATTCCTGAATTCATTTGATGATCCAAAACAAAGAGCCCAAACAGCCTTACGAAAAGCACTTCTTCTGAGGTAGGTATAATCTGGCTTCTTTAAATGTTTCAATCACAAAATCCTATTGAAATTTTTAATCAACTTTGACGACGTCCAATTGTAGTCTTCTCCTATATATTATTTGGATGGAGAAGCTATGAGAGGTCAGTGGAGAGTTTTGAGAGTCCGTTAGATTTAACTTGTCTTTATGCTCGTCATGTTAATGGGGTTTAATTACTAGCTTGGTCTAATCCTTTTGATTGGGTATACTCTTGTCACTAGCCTTGGGACTTTTCTTGGTGTGCTTATTTTTGTATGCTCCTGTCAATGCACGTGTCTTAAAATGTTTCATATTATGAAGCGTGAAATTTTTTTATCCAAAATTACTACCAGAATAAGGCAAGAATTACCTTAATCAAATTAAATAAATTGAACTTATTAAATTTACTAATTGTTGAAATGGGTGGGTTTCGGTGAGAATGTGTAAAGACGGAGAGTCTGACTCTTAAAACATTGTGGAGAGATTTCTTTAATCAAAGTGAAGAATTGTCTCAAGCTTAGTTTTGAAACATGAAATGATCCTATCGACATCCTCTTGAATTTATATATGAACCTTTTTTGGAAAAGAAAGTACGAGTGAATGATCCATTTTCCTAGGATCTCAGTTTACAACATATGGAAAAAAGAATGGAGGCTCAGTATTCTGCATTGTCAAACTGCGAATCTTATTTTGAACGCATCCAATCTAGGAAGAAACTTCCAAAATTCCTACAGGAGACACTGAATGATGCATTTGCCAGGATCCCAGTTTCGTCATTTCCTGGAGTCCCAGGAGGCAGAGGTAATAATGAGTATCAACAACTTCAATTTTTAGAACTTGATTCATATGAATATGCATAAAAAAATTATTGGAATGGTTAGAGAAATAAAAAGAAAAACACTTTTTGTAGTTATTGAGATTCCAGCAGATACAACTATTGCTAATGCTGTAAAGATTCTATCTGAGTGCAACATTTTATCAGCTCCTGTAACAAATCCAAATGCAAGAGCAAGTCTGAATTGGAGAGATAGGTACCTTGGAATTGTAGATTATTCGGCAATTATCTTGTGGGTGTTGGAGAGTGCAGAACTTGCTGCAGCTGCTTTATCTGCTGGTTCAGCTACTGCTGTTGGAGTTGGTGCAGGAGCAGTTGGTGCTATTGGAGCATTGGCATTAGGGGCGACAGGCCCGGTTGCAGTTGCAGGGATAGCTGCAGCGGCGGTTGGAGCTGCTGTGGCTGGTGGGGTTGCTGTCGACAAAGGGATCAGTAAAGACGCTCCTACAGCTGCTGATAATTTAGGAGAAGATTTTTACAAAGTCTTACTGCAAGAAGAACCATTCAAATCAACAACAGTAGGCTCTTAAACTATGCCAGTAGGGTAACTTTTATTGCTCAATTAACGAAATTACTACTTCATATCATACCTAGTCATTTCCTTGGCATCATGTACTCATATGTAGTCATTGTTCTCCATGGTGCAACCATGTTACAAGACAAAAATGTCGTCCTACCCAAAAATGGATAGGCTATTTGCAACAATTTTGGAAGAACTAAACACTATAATTTGATGTTTCAGGTTCGGTCAATATTGAAATCCTATTGTTGGGCTCCGTTCCTTCCAGTCACCCTAGATAATTCCATGTTATGCGTCTTACTGCTACTTTCAAAATATAGATTGAGGAATGTACCTGTCATTGAATCAGGGAAACCTGACATCAAGAATTACATAACTCAATCTGCAGTAGTTCAGGGTCTTGAAAGGTGTCGAGGAAGGGACTGGTTTGACTGTATAGCTGCAAGACCAATTTCTGATTTGGGACTTCCTTTCGTGTCTTGTAAGGAGGCAGGTATTTATAATGGCTGATTTGAGTTTGTAAAATTTTCTTACTTTAATGGTCATTTCTCTTTTTGGTCAGGTTATTAGCATCCAAAGCAACGAGTTGATATTGGAAGCTTTCAAACAAATGAGAGATAATCATATTGGTGGCCTTCCAGTTGTTGAGGGGCCTAAGAAAAGGATGGTGGGAAATATAAGTATAAGAGACATAAGATATTTACTGCTTAAACCTGAACTTTTCTCCAATTTCAGGTAGGATAAATGGGTGGAATTTTTCATTATGCACGTTGGATAACATTTAATTCATGTACTTGAATAACGTTTAATTCAATAAAGTGGATAGAAGAAACATACCTGGACAGGTTACCATAGTAATTATGTTAGAAACTAGTGCCACAGAGAGTGATGAACTTGCTTTTATGGTCATATGGGCTAATTCCTTCTTCCTTCTCTATATTATCAAATGTGATTGAGCTCTACGAGCCCGTTTATGTTAATTAATCTTTTATGTTTTTCTGTAATTGGATTTCAGGAAGCTTACCGTTAAGGATTTCATCAAAACGGTCCTTACGTTGATTCAAGATATTGGGAAACTTGCCCCACCAATTACCTGCAAACTTGATTCAACTCTCGGCTCTGTTATTCATAGTCTTGCTTCCAAGTCAGTCCACAGGATCTATGTCGTAGCTGGTGATGAGGAAGTTGTTGGGGTGATCACCCTAAGGGATGTGATCTCATGCTTCATTTTTGAACCACCCAACTACATAATCAACAACTTTGGATTTTCTGCCGAGGAAATGTTGAATCATTGATATTTACAAGTTTTTCTTAATAAATGACAGATATGCAAGATGTAAACTAGTTGCGAAGTCTGGTTTGACATCAAAAGTATACTAATTACTTTGCTTATGTACTTTCCTCTTAAACTAATGTCAGATATAGCTTTCTCAATACTTCATCTATCATTATTTCTCTTACCCTTTCAACATCTTTCCACCTTCCAAGCTTGCAAATTTATTGGATAATATACCAAATGGAAGTGATTCTTCGGCTCTAATTTTGAAGTTCTTAAAGCCATTTTTTCGCCCAGCTTAGAATCTTTGTGCAAGCTACTAGCGCACTAAACAAAGAAATGCAAGAGAAGCAAGAGAAGACATATAAAGTCTGGCAATCCTTCCAACCACTTTCAAGTTTTTACCAATTGGTCGGCTCTACCCAAAATGTCCATCCTTAGTGCTTCTCCACGCAAACCATTCAATAAAAACTCAGAAATCATTGCATTTACAGATGCCAAGTTTCTGTGGGGCATTTCGTCGAACGCTTTTAGGCTGTTGCTCCATAGACGTATGCTGGGAATCCCTCTTTTGTTTTGTTTGTTCTTTTTTTTTTTTTTTTAATTCAATCAAGTGGGAGAGCAGCATTTGGCCTTGTGAAACTGAATTGAGCATTGTGCGTGCTTTGAAGAGAGACGGGAAAATGGAACTGTGAGAACGAAGAGAGGCCGGGCGAGTGGCGCTGTGAGAACGAAGGGAGAGTGCTTCGATGGGATTTGGTCGGCGTGCAAGCAATCGAACGTTATCAAATTTTATTCTTGTGTATTCATAAATAAACACGTGAATCATTAGTCTAAGGCTAAAAAGAAAAAAAAAATTGCTATCACATGCACGAAATCAACAAACAAAGAAAGTGTGAAAGCGTATCAACATAGAGATTTACGTAGATTCGTTAACAATGTGTTAATTAAATTACAAACTAAAAAAGATAACAATGACACTAAAGAATTTGTATATGACAACCCTTTAAATCTTATTTAAAAAATTTTAAAAATTAATTTTTTTAATTTTTAAATTTTAACTTGGTTTCTTAAAAACACAGGAAAGCCACTAAAGTAAATAATAAAACAAATAAGGAGTAGTATTCATAAGTTTAATTTTTAAAAACAAAAAATAAAATAATTTTAAGTACTTTTTTATATTTATTTATTTATTTAAATAATCTACTGGATATACTATCTAACAAAGCTTAAGCAAACAAATTTAAGGATTATTTGATTATATTTGGAGGATGAGAATACTAATCAGATACATTTGAGAGTGAAACCTACCGTACCATAAGTTTTCATTTCAGAATTTGGTAAATAACATCAATTTAATTGATGTAAATGAGATCTAATCTAAATATGAAAAAGCTGATATAAGTTATCATAGGTCGGGAAGTTAGAGAAGCATGAAGGAAGAAGGATATTCCAGAAAAGCAACATTTGCGTCTAAAGTACGGTGACCAATGAATTCTTTAAAAAATAAAGAAACGAAAAGAAAAGAAAAAGAAAGAAAAAAAGAAAAGAAAAGAAAAAAAGATAAATAACAAAGAGAAGAAAAATCTTGGATTCTCGGGCGAAGGAGTGATAAGTTAGAAACTATTGTATAACAAATTACGAATAAGGAATTCAACAAATAATGATGAAGGGCGCACCCTATTAATTTACTCGCAAAAAAGCCGGCCAAATAGCAAATAAGGAGCCACTACAAAATTACCACTTTAATTACCACCACATTACTGATTGCCACGTGTTAATCTTAATTCATTTCCCTCGTTAGTCTATCTTTTATTTTCTTTATTACTATTTTCTGAGTGGGACAAATGCAATAATATAAGCAGACTTTGGATTTTCCCTTTGCTCTTTCTGCTCCTGATCGTGTTTTGGTCACCGGGGAAGTCCCTCTCGTTAAACCGGTAGAGAATTGAAATTGAGATTTCTCTTTGATTTAGTTTCTCAATCCATCAACATCAGTGAAGGCTCTCGCCGCGCTAGGTTACAGGTAAGGGATTTCGATCATCTTAATTCTTTAATTTTGGCTCCGATTCGTGGATTATCTCGGCGTCACTGACCTTTGTTTTCGACGTAATTGATGTGGTTGTTGCGTTGATGTATATGTACTCATACTGAGATGAAGACTTGTTCGCCCTAATTTGTTAGGTGATATAATCTGCTTGTCTGGCTAGCAGTTTTAGATAGAGATCTAGGGGTTTCGATTACGCCGAGGGACGGTAAACGATTTATCAACATTCAACGGGTTAGCCTTTTAGTTTTGTTAAGGCGCGGGTTTCCAATAGCCAGTAGTTAATTTTGCGAAATTTTCTTTTGTGTCTTCTTGTTCTGTAAATGGAATTAAACAGTTCCGCCACTTTGTCCGTCCATTTGATTATTGAACTTGTTTTTTGCTCTTCATTGAACTTGCACTTGGCTAAATATTGATATTTTGTATCCTTGAATGGTATGTTTTCATGTTTAAATTGAACATAATCGTTTTTCTTCTTTGGCCATGAGTGTTGAAGAAAGTGAAGTTAAAATTGTTGTCCTTGGTTTATTTTCAGCCGGTGAGGATGTCTACTCCTGCAAGGAAGAGACTGATGAGAGATTTCAAGAGGTTGCAGCAAGATCCACCTGCTGGTATCAGTGGTGCTCCCCAAGACAATAATATCATGCTATGGAATGCTGTTATATTTGGGTACAACCTTTTTCATTTTTCTAGTCAGAATATGTTTACATATCCACCGTTGCTTCTGTTGCTAACTGATGCCATGGTCTTTTTACATGTTATTTTGTTGGGTTATGCAGGCCAGATGATACACCATGGGATGGAGGTATTCTCAATTTCTGGTCCTCAATGACTAATTAAGAATACAACAGCACTGTGATTAGAAACCATGTCTTCTAATGATTTACTTGTTTCTTGTTTGACGATTTCACTCTGTTTTCATGTTCAATAAATATTACTGATGCATGTGTACTACAATATATATAGTAGTATCTTAACTTCTCTCAATTATGTAGATATATTTTGCTACATAGCTAGTAGCTTTATACTGTTAAATTAATTTGTTGATTTAAAATTCATCTGACACTTATTTGAAAGATATTTTGTATCTTCATGTCTTTTGTTCTTCTTGTCAAGCTCTATCTGCTATTTGGTTGGGATATAGGGAGTGCGTTGTATTTTCTGGTGGAATATTGGGAATAATTAGAACTTGCTAAAATTCTGATTATTGTTTTCTTTGGACTCAACTTTATAATGTCAAGTTGCTTTCATCTCTCCTGATGCAAGTTGTGGGTATGTACTCTAAAGGATCCATGCATTCAGCTGTGCTTTTCTAAATGTTAGATTATGTTGAAAAATGGAAGGGATATTAGCATTTTGTTTGATTTTCTGAAACTTTTAGTTAATTTTGTATTTGATTTTGGTAGTTTTCTTAACTCATCTTAAGGATATTTGTTTGTGAACTTCTTGTGTACGGTATGACGTGTAACCATTTTTTTGAGTTCACCAGGTACGTTTAAGCTTACTCTTCAGTTTACTGAGGATTATCCAAATAAGCCACCAACAGTCCGCTTTGTGTCTAGAATGTTCCACCCTAACAGTAAGTTCACAACCTCCTAAGATGTGACCTTTACAAATATTTTATGCTTTGTTTCATTCTTGGTCAATTTGAAGGCTTTTTGTAATCTCCATTGGCACAATGTTTTAAGAGGATGGCTAGTTTTACTGTATATTTTTTTTCCTCCTATTTTCTGTTAATACATTGCTGCTCGATTTGTATGTTTTAGCGCTCAGCTAGTTTTCATTTGCTAAGAAATTGATGGGGTAAAAAAGTATCTGCTATCACTATCGTCAAAACTTTTTGAATCCTAAGCATAGAGCTTGATATGTATGTTATGTTTGGCTTCGATATGGGTGGGTGATTTTAAATTTTAATGAGTGAAAAACAAGAGAGAAAGAGTTCAACTATCATGTAAAACAACAAAATAAATGTTTATCTTATGTTGCTATGTAAGTTCCGACAATTTTCCAAACTTTTGTTTCTGTACATGTTCCTTGGCATAATTTTTTCCCTCCCTCACTTGGCTTTTGCAATCATCTTCAGTTTATGCCGATGGAAGCATTTGTTTGGACATTCTGCAAAATCAGTGGAGCCCAATCTATGATGTAGCAGCTATACTCACCTCTATTCAGGTACCACCTAATCAAATTGGCCTTAATGTATGTGAAGACTGAATTTTTTTTTTCTTGCTATATGATCAATAGCCTCCTTTTATCATTTTATAGAGTGTAAATAATGCAATCATAGTTATTAAGAGAAACCTGTCATTGCTCCTCTGTGCCATGTCCTACCTTTGTACTTTCATCTGTATAGAATGCATAAGGTTCATGTGTCTTGTGGATGATTATTTTATCATACTTATGAAACTAGCTGAATGAGCAGGCAATTAATCGTAAATCTGTACTCCCCCTGACCCATTCCATAAAAGCCCCATTCTCGTAGTTCTTGTCCTCGATTTCTGAATTAGTGAGGCATGACAGGTTTGATTCACTTGCCTATTCTTTTTGGAAAAAAAAGAAAAGAAAGAAAAAGCAGAATTATACGAAATGTCCTTGAATTTAGGGTAGACTTCATTCTGTTCATGTCATTTTAAAAGTTTCTTTTTTTACCCTTTACCTTTTAAATTGGTTATGAGTTGTATATATAGAGTTACATGAGCATGGGTGGTAGATTTTCTTCGATAATGCCCTTGGACTTTAGAATAAGTTTCTGTTGCATCCTTATTGTTTCAAAGTCATAGTTTAACCCTTAAACCTTTGAAATGGTTTTGAACAGCAATGTCGTCTCATTTTAAAAAGAAAGAAAGAGGAAAAATTAAAAAGAAAAAAGGGAAAAAAAAGTAAAACAACAATGCTTTTGACTTCCTAATTAAAATGAAAACAGAAGTATTAATGTGTTAGGGAGACGTAAAAAAATTGAAAGGTTTTAGCTATATTCAAAATGGTGTTGATTAGGGAGGGAAGTTAATTTGAAGGTCAGAATTTTAGCTGAAATGGTATCGTTTACATGGGGAAGCAGGAAGCCACGTATTGTGAGAGAAGAGTAGTACATTTGTAAAAATTAGCAGCTGCACACTTGAAAAGTTAAAAGAGAGTAGGGTCTGAGAAATCTTCACGAGAGGACAGGAATATGTTTGTGAGAGGAAAATGGTGGGAGAGTGAGGTTAGTGGAAAATAGGGGTGGGAAATTAGGAGAAGAACGAAAATGATTAACTAATGGATGAGCACAACTTTATCCTCCAATATAAGAAATTATTCAGCAATAGTGGGCCCTGGGATCGGTTGTTTTGGGATTCTTTGTTTGTCACTTCCATTCTTCATGTATGCCCTAATCTTGATTTTCATCAATTAGTTGTGAGACTATACACTTCGGCATATAGAGGTATTATTTTGAAAATTTTATTTTCCCTCATACCTTTTGATAGTGAGTTGATGAGCATTATTTTATCGTAACCCCCAAATATGTTTTCCCTTCAAATGACGTCATTTGGATGTGAGTTAGACCATGATTTTCTTTTATAGCCTCTCAATCATGTTGTGTTTCTTTTTTCATTTTAATGGAGAAGGAAATGAGAGGGTAGCTTCGAACAATATGAAAAGAACAGGGTTAAAATGAAGATTTTGAATGACAAGGGAGTGGGTAAAACTTTGAGTTTTTTCTACGGGTGACCTATTTGGCATCAACTACATGATTAATGACCCATCCCTTAAAAACATATGAAACTAACCTTCTACTTACGTCAAAGCGCACGATCGCATTAGGGATGACCATGTTTATCGTAGCCCTAACATGATGGCCATATCTATTGCGATCCTTATTTTTCTCACAATTTTTTGTGCTTTCATCGTGAATATCGCGCTTGAGTGGAGAAAAATAAATATTGCAATAGACATGATCATCACGTTAGAGCTACGATAAATATGGTCATCCCTAATGCAATAGTGTATAAAAAGCGGTAACGCGTTTTGAGTAAGCAGAAGGTTAGATTTCATATGTTTTTTAGGAGTAGGGCATTAATCATATCGAGCATTTAAATGTTGTTTCTTTGTGGGCTTCGATATCAAAGCCCTTTTATAACTATTCGATTAGTGCTAACTGGTATAGTTGGAACCCCTTCTTATAGAGGGAGTTTCCTTTTTGTTGGCTTGGTTTTTTGTATGCCTGTGTCATTTTTTCTCAATGAAAGTTGCGGTTTTCATATATATATATATATATATAAAGAACAAAAAAAAGAACAAAATTGAAATGATGTATAACATACATATGTTGTTACAACTTATTGCCCTGTCATATTTCTTTCTTGATTTTGAGAGAAAATTTGATAAAAGAGTTGTTTGAAACCTTTATAAAAATGAAGGATATAAATGACAAATTTTAAGTTATGAAAATATTGTCCTTTGAACAATTTTGTTCCTCATCACTAATCAAGTTCCCATACTTATCACTTATCACTTATCAAGGTCCCCCCACCCACACACACACACACACAAAGATATTTTGTATTATTTAATCTCAATAAATGACTAAGAGGTCATGAGTTCAAACCATAGTGGTCACTAGGATTTAATATCCTACGAGTTTCCTTGACATCCAAATGTTGTAAAGTCAGGCAGGTTGTCTCGTGAGACACAAAAGACATTCTGTATTATTTAATCTCAATAAATGGCTAAGAGGTCATGGGTTCAAACCATAGTGGCCACTAGGATTTTATATCCTACGAGTTTCCTTGACATCTAAATGTTGTAAGGTCAGGCGGGTTGTCCCGTGAGATTAGTCAAGGTGTACGTAAGTTCACCCGAACACTCACGGGTATAAAAAGAAGTGTTATAACAGAGTTGAAAGAATGTAATTTAATCATATTGGAATTCGACATAGTGAAGAAATTGCAGCAATTGTTTTGATCAGCAATGTGTGTGTAATAATGTCAATGCATAGCCCACAAGAAAGGAGAAAAGAAGTAGAAGATACGGAGATATTGGATTATCTGACAATTTTTATTGTTGCTGCTGCTGCTGTTGGGATTTCTTTTTTATGGTAATTTTTAGTTACCTTTTTGATACATTAATGTTTTCATTTGCAGTCGCTGCTGTGTGATCCCAATCCAAACTCTCCGGCTAATTCTGAAGCTGCTAGGATGTTTAGCGAGAATAAGCGTGAGTACAACAGGAGAGTACGTGAAATTGTGGAACAGAGCTGGACTGCTGATTAGCCAAAGAATGGTTGTAGGCAAACAGAAGAGATAGTCGAGTGGCTTGTTTGCATGATATTGTACCTGGGAAGAAAACCAATTTGTTGTGTAATTTCGTATTATGTGATATGCTTGCTTGGTTTATTCAGATGAACTACTTCAGTCTATTTCAATTTGACTATCTGGTCTGGTTTTTCCCACCTTTCTCACCTTAGTTTTCTTCTATCATTTAATTTTGACTTACATTGATTGAGTTGGAAACTTCTATACGATGAGAAATTATGGAGGATAGTCTGGGGCTCTAATTAGACGTGATGGTTGAGTCTGGATACCTATCTGTATTGCTGACAGACCAGGGTTTGGATATTTGGTTTTTTTGTTCTTTTCGGCGCATGCAGCTTGCTCTTCGTCACACTCTGTCAGATGAAAACAACTAGTTCCTGAGATGGCATTGAGTTGATGTGTATATAAAATCTGTCTGATCTTAAGGGACATGAGAATGTTGTATCGTTTCCTCAGATGCCAGGCCGACAATGTGGACGGTAATTCTAATTTCCATTCTCTGCGGCCATTTCAGATCGTCCTTCCTTCTTTAATATGCGTTTGATGATCTGCAAAATCAAAACAGAGTTCAAATGCAGGTCCTTGATTAGGCTTCTGGATTTAAACCTCAAAGCCAAATGGGAACGATTTGTTTGGTTACCTACGAGAAGGTGGATATGTATTCATGAACTATAAAAACAGTTCTGGCTGGGTCTAGATGGCCTTGATAAGTAATGGTGCAGTGCTTAAGAATGGACCAAAGGCCGATGCCTCAGATTGGCTGCTCTTCCATGTGCTGCGAAGGTTTAAGGTAGTCATTGCTTTACTTCAAAGAATTTGATCAGGATCAATGAACCATTGGTCAACCACCCTTCATATATGTGCAAGATTTTAACCAGAAATTTTTTGTGGAGTTAAATTCTTCTTGAGATCCTCACAGTCAAAGATGGATTTGCCCAAGAAACTTATTGAAATATATAATAGCTGAAGCTTATTGACTACCGTGATTTTTGAAGGGATTTCAAATCTAAACAAAGTTCTTCATCCGGATGAGAAACTTTTGTCCTAAAATTTTGTCCTAAATTCAACTCTTCAATAACTGCAAGGCCTCTAAGAAGTTCTGGGACACTTCCATTGAGCATATTGTCAGCCAAAGCTCAAGGCTTTTGAAGTTTCAAAAGCTTGTTGACAACAGAGAATAAGAAATCAATGAAGCTTTTGAAGATTTCTTCTTAAAATGAATGGAACTCGCAGATGCTGGTTTTTTGGGTTTTCAAGTTGTTGTTCCTAATGACGGTTAAGATTCAGTTACATGAGTACCAAAAAATTATGAGTGAAGGAGGTAAATAGCAGAGGTTAATCCCGTTTGACCATCCCTTAAAAGCCACAGGAGTGCACAGAAGTTGTTGATTATTGTTTGTATGGGAAATAAAATTAGAACTAATGACTAATGAGTGACCATTTGATATTCATCGTATTATTACTATTTGATATTTTGATACTTATCTCTTAGAACTAAATAACACTTAACCTGATCACAGTAATGGTCTTTTGTTTCTTCAAGCCGGTACAAATGTTGCATAGTTCAATCTCTCTTTTGATGATAAACTATGGGAATTAATTTATTTACTTGGCTCAAATTAATTGTTATGCATACATACACATATACGTTTCCAATGGACAAGATTTACGATGTAATTCTAGAAGTCGAAAATATGGTAGGTCTGACATAAAGTGTTTTGTTAGTTACGGCAACTTTGATGAACAATATGTATAAGGAAATTTACTTTGAATTTCCATAATTTCAGATGACGTTTACCATCAAATCATCCAAATGAATAATTCACTTCTGCTTTTACCTCAAAAGAAAGAAATGTCCAGTTGAAATTCTAAAGTGAAAAAAGAAAGAAAATCAAACAACTCATCATGAGATAAGGTGTTAGAAAAGCCGACAGACGAATAATATATTATACAAAAGCCACAATTGCGTAAAAAGTACGATGACCGATCAAATGAAAAAAAAAACGTAATTAATTTAACATTACTAATAAAGAAAACACTTCAAAAAAAAAAAAAAAAAAAAAAAAAAAAAAA
>QLSR01000284.1:487458-498801 GCA_031780015.1 Citrullus colocynthis
AAAAAAAAAAAAAAAAAAAAAGGAAATATCTTAGACTAAACAGTGATATTTATTAATCATGGGAGCCGGGAGGCCAAGGCGGCGTCCCGTTAATATACGCGCTAAAATGCTGGTCAAATAGCAAAAATAAATAAATAAATACAAAATTACCTCGCACAGATTGGCACGTGGTAATTTATTTTCCTCTATAATTTATTATTTATTTAATCTTTGGTGAAATTTTTATTTGAAAGCAATATAAGCAAGATTTGGGATATCTCCCTCGATCTTTCTCTCCCCTTATCGTGCTTCGGTCACCGGTGGAGATCTCTTGCCGACGATTACTTCTCGCTAAACTAGCAGAGAAAGGAATCGGGATTTTCTTTTGAATTCGTTTCTGAATCCATCGAGATCAGCCAAAGTTCTCGGCTCGCCGCGCTAGGTTACGGGTAATGGATATCAATCATCTTAATTCTTTGAGTTCTTGTCTTATTTGGTCGCTTTGTTAAATTTTGGCTCCGATTCGTCGATCACCGTGGTGTTTGTTTTCGATGTAATTGACGTGGATGTACATGAGCCGATACTGAGGTCTTAAAGGCTTGTTCGCCCTAATTTGTTAGGGATTATACTCTGCTTGTCTTAACGGCAGTTCAGGGCAGAGATCTAGGGGTTTTGTTTACGGCGTGGGTACGGGAAAGGATTTATCGACGTGCAACGAGCTGGCGTTTTAGTTTCGTTAAGGCATGGGTTTGTAGTAGCTAGTAGTTTGTTTTCTGGATTGAATTATGTGTCTAAGGTTACTTTGTATTCTTGTTAATCCTGTAAATGGAATTAGATGTTTTCACCTCCTCCGTACGTTCTTTATCAAGGCCGCACAGCGCACTTAAAAAGCGCCCTTGAAGTGCTCCAAATTTCTTTTTCGTTATGTTGATATCATGGAAGATAGAGGCGCCTCCTTCTCATTTTATTGAATTGTTTCATGTTGTTCATCGAACATTCACTTGGTTTAATTTTGATTTTTTTTTATCCTTGTTCAACGTCACTTCTTCATGTTCGAATCGAGCAAATTCATTTTTCTGCATCAGTCATAATGATTTTTTTGACAAATGAAGTTAGATTGTTGTCTTGGTTTATTTTCAGCCGGTGAGGATGTCTACTCCTGCAAGGAAGAGACTGATGAGGGACTTTAAGAGGTTGCAACAAGATCCACCTGCCGGTATCAGTGGTGCTCCCCAAGACAATAATATCATGCTTTGGAATGCTGTTATATTTGGGTAAGCTGGGAAAATAAATTAATGACCTCGATCTTTATTATCAGAATTTTTATACGATAATTGCATCTGTGACTACTGATGCTGTAATCTTTGACGTGCTTTTTTTGTTGGTTTTTGCAGGCCAGATGATACACCTTGGGATGGAGGTATTCTCAATTTATGCCTTTCTTGGTCTAAGTGACTTGTTAAGAAGACAACAACGTTGTATTAGGTTCAAATGTTCTAATGATTTACTCATTTATTGTTTGTTGATTTCACTTTGTTCCTCTGTCCAAAACTATAACAATTGATGATTCTTTTTCACTGCAGTAAAATATGTATATATTTTCACCTATCTCATTTATGTAGATATGTATGTTGGCTATATAACTGTTAGCTCTTTACTGTTAAATTGATTTGTCAATCTTAAAATCATCTGGCTCTGATTTGCATGATATTTTGTATTACATGTTGATGGTCTTCTTTATAAGCTATTTTGCTATTTGGATATGGATGTGTGTTGTATTTCTGGTGAACTCAAGAATAATTATTAACTTTCCAAAATTTTGAGTATGGTTTCCTGGGACATAAAATTCAAAATGTCAAGATGTCAAGTTACTTTTTTCCGTGACTCTTTTTCCTCCTTTGGGAGTTTTATGGAGTTAGTTCTGTCTACTGCTTTCTTTTGGTGAAAACAAAGTACCTTTTTACTCATTATAGTTTATCCTTTTTAGTTAGTAATAGAGGCTCAATTTTGTAATCACCTTTAGGTGTTTGGGTTTCCCCCTAATTTCATTTATTAGTGAAATATTTCTATTACTAAAAAAAATGTCAAGTTGCTTTCATCTCTCCTGGTGCTACAAGCTATGACATGGGAAGTTATTCCGTAGGATCTGTGTACTTTGATGTTCTTTTCCAAACATTGAAATGGATATTAGCATCTTGTTTAATTTCTGAGAATTTCAATTAATTTTGCATCTGACTGGTATTTTTTTTATTTATAAATTTCTCATGTAGTTTATGAATTGTAATTTTGCTACTCTTTCTTTGAGTTGACCAGGTACGTTTAAGCTGACCCTGCAGTTCACCGAGGATTATCCAAATAAGCCACCGACAGTCCGCTTTGTGTCTAGAATGTTCCACCCCAATAGTAAGCTCACAATCTCAAGGAACTTTTGCTTTATGTGTTTCATTCTGGGTCAGTCTGAGGGATTTTTGTTATCTCATCGGTACTGGGTTCAAGAAGATGCCTAGTTCCCCTGTAGGTTGTTTGTCCAGCTACTTTTTGGCATCTGCTAATGCTACTGTGTCTGCTTCATTAAACCTTTATATGAACCCAATTTGCTCTGTTTGATATGCACAGTATGTTTGGCTTGGGCCTGGATGATTTTAATGAGTGAAAGGCAAGAGAGAGCGTATATCTATCTTGTAAAAAAGGATAGAATAATAGTTTATAGGTTACATTTTAATTTTTTTCTTTACATGTTGCTAAGCCTACGCATTTTTTTGCTCGTTTGCCTTTTCCCATGACCTTCAGTTTATGCTGATGGAAGCATTTGTTTGGACATTCTGCAAAATCAATGGAGCCCAATCTATGATGTAGCAGCTATACTTACCTCTATTCAGGTACCATCTAATCATTTTGGCCTTAATATATGTGAAAGCTGAAACTTTTTATTGCTGTATTATTAATAGCTCCTTTTAGTATTTTACGGCTAAATGAAAAGCACATAATCATAGTCGTTGAAAGAAGCATGGCACTGCTCCTGTACTATGCCCTATATCCTAGAAGTATATCACATATGGTTCACTTGTCCTCAAGGATGCCTATCATAACATATTTATGGAACTGGCTGCGCAAGTGAGCATGTACTCGCCCCTGACCCATGCCATACAAGCCCCCATTCTTTTAGTTCTTGAATCTAGGTATCTGAATTCGTGGCATATGACAGTTTAGATTTTTTCTTTCTTTTTCTGATTTATTTATCTATTGATAAGACCAGGTATAAAGAACTGGAAGTGTCTGGGTTGATATCTGATTGGACTCTGACCTACTTGAGAAATTGTAGCCGGTGTCGTTAATCTTTTTTTTTTTTTTTTTTGGATAATCATACATACCAATATACTTCAACACCGAAAGTATACCACTGACCTACTTGAGGGAAAAACGAAGTTAGGTTTGGAGATAATGATTCTTATCTGCTGATTAGTTTGGTACATTAGGAGAATGTCTTGCTCATACTTTCGGAAATAGAAGTGTTAAACGGCTTGCTTGTGCTTTTCATTGATTTGCAAACTCATTTGTTTACTTTTTTAATCCCATTAATATTTTCCCTTGTAGTCGTTGCTGTGCGACCCCAATCCAAATTCTCCTGCCAATTCTGAAGCTGCTAGGATGTTTAGCGAGAACAAGCGTGAGTACAACAGGAGAGTACGCGAGATCGTGGAACAGAGTTGGACTGCTGATTAGGCACAAAATGGGTGTAGATGAATGGAAAAGATAGTCGAGTGGCTTGTTTGCATGATATTGTACCTCGGAAGAAAACCGATTTGTTGTGTAATTTGCGTATTATGCGATATGCTTGCTTGGTTTATAAAGATGAACGACTTTGGTCTATTTCAATTTGACTATCTGCTAGTATTTTTTGGCATCTTTCTCAGGCAAGTTTTCTTCTTTCCCTAAATTCTGGCATTTGATTGAGGTAAATGCCACTTTATCAATTGAACCGGAAACTTCTATGGGCAAGGAGGGCTAATGTAAGAAGTGATGGTTGTCGTTTTGCATACGAAACTTTACTGCCAACTTTTGTACAAGGGCTTTTGAAATTCAAGAATAAGTTGAGGTAAGGTAAAATACGAGCTGTATATTTGTAACTGTAGTTACATTTATTCCCTCCCCTTATGGACTGATTTTCATTTAGATGAAAGTTCCGAGGTTTCCACTACTTGTCCATCCTTCTTGAACTTGCATTGAATATTGCAAATTCCAGAGTACATCTTCAATGGAAGGTCGCTTGTTTGGATCCTTGTTGAGGCAGTTGATGGCAATTTGAATTGTGGTTTTCAGTGAATCAAATGCAAAAGAACCCTGAATCGAAGGATCAATTACGCCCCGTAATCCCAGTACTTCTCCCAAGCCACTTTCAATCTGCAATAACGAATAGTATATAGAGCATGTGAATTCATCTTTGAATTGTGCAGTACGCTCTAGAAAATCGCAAACTAATGTTAATGTATTTTCTTTTTTAAATCTATGAGATACCTCACTCTTCAGATCATCCAGTTCACTCGTGGCTGTGATCGGTCTGCCATTGATGACTTGCAGCAAAATAGCACCAAATTGAAAGATATCTTCCTTCTCAGGGTTCTCGCTTCTGCATTTGGAATCGAATTAGATTATTGTATTGTTCTAGCAAAGATAAAATCTAAACAAGGATGCTACCTTTTTGTTACATTCAACCCACTCTCTGCATTCTGTAAAATTTGAAAATAACCAGTCTTAGAAATTGTTAAAAGTTGCAATCGATAAAAGTATAACTAAAATCTTGTTCAACCTTTAGCGGCATGAGGACGTTGTAATTGCTTATTTTTGCAGTCAGTGTCTCATCCAACAAAACGTTATCAATCTTGATATCGTTCCCAAAGATGCCAGACGCCATTCCAGTATGCAAATGCTGTATTCCTCTGGCAATGCCGATGGTTATCCCCATTCTCTGTGGCCATTTGAGAGCATCCTTCCTTTTCCAATCTGTGTTATGCGAAATAACATTATATTATAACAAGAGTTCATATGAGGCTTTCTGAGTTTAAACTTTGAAGCCAAATGGAGATGGGTTTGTTTTGTTACCTGTAAGACAATCCTTCAATGAGCCGTTGGATATGTATTCATTAATAATGAAGACAGTGCTAGCTGGGTTCAATTGATCCTGATGAGTGAAAGTGCAGTGTCCAAGAACACTGACCAAATGCCGATGCCTCAGATTTGGCAGTTCTTCCATGTGCCGCGCTAAGGCTTGAGGTACAAGTTTTTGCTTTAGTTTAAAGCACTTGATCAGGACCAGTGAACCATCAGGCAGCCAACCTTTATATGTCTGCAAGAATTAAACTGAAAACTTCTTATTGAAATTACTTTTCCTCGAGATCTTCACATATTCGAAGTTTGAATCAATTCCTCACCTTTGCTTCGGGTTCTTCAGCGGCCAAGCCTGATGGGTCGAAGTTTCTTGTGACGTCTTCGATTTCCTCCAATGTGAAGACCCGATATGGCGGCAGCCCAAGTGCTGGTAGCTGTGTCTGCGGTACACGTCCTGTTGTAGAATTAAGTTAACAAGAACAAGATCATAATTTGATTTTGGATGAAATAGAAGTAAAAGGGGAAGAATATGGGCTTACTGTTAGGAAGGGGGGAGCCACGGACAGAGAGTTTATCAGCTGTAGATTTCTCATATTTGGTCTCTCCCAATCTTCTTCTGTTTCGGATGATTGCACAAACTAAGAACAGAACAACAACCGAAATTCCAACAACGCCTCCAATGATTGCAAGCATGAGACTCAGTTTGATGCTAAGTTTCTGTTTCTGTGAGTCACCTGGAGGCTTCACAGCCATTGCTTCTTTATGGCAGTAGGAATAAGTATGCTGGTCCTTCGAGCTTCCACTTGACAAGCAGTTCCAAGAAATATTTACTGTGCGATTTGACGAATTTGGTATGATGCAAGAAGGTAATTTTCCTATCAAAAGGTTGTGTGAAATGTCTACAAACTTAAGGTTTCTGTTGCAAGTTGTGTTAAAAGAGAGTGGCCCACTTAATTGGTTATAAGCTAGGTTGAGATACTGAACTGCAGGTAGAGAGAAAAGTGAAGCATGGATTGGCCCAAGAAACTTATTGTAGGAGATATCTAATAGCTGAAGCTTATTGAATTCCAAGATTCTCGAGGGGATTTCGGATCTGAACAAGTTTTTCCTCAGTATGACGATTACAAGAGTTTCTCCCAGAGAAGGAGCCTTTTGTCCTAGTCGATTTTGTCCTAAATTCAGCTCTTCAAGAACTGCAAGGCCTCTAAAATCTGGAACAGTTCCGTTGAGCAAATTGTCAGCCAAAACAAGGCTCTTGAGACTTTGAAGTTTTGAGATTGTTGTAGGGATGCCTCCATAGATGTAATTTGAGCTTATGTTAAGCACTTCCAAAGATGAGAGCCTGTTAACTTTGGAAGGAAAAGAACCCCACAATCCCAAAGACACTAATGATAAGACTCTCAGGTTTGAAAGCTTGGTGAGAACAGTGAAGAAGGAATCGATGGAGAAACTATTTGAGAGAGTGTCCCGAGAAGGGATGGAACTCACAGAAACTGATTTTGGAGCTTTGGAAGGAGAGCTTTTGTTTCCAATGACAGTTAATTCTGTTATGTGATTACCAGAACAGGCAATTTTGAGAGAAGAAGAAGGAGGTAAATAGCAGAAGTTGGTCCAGTTTGACCAGCCCTGAAGAGCAACAGGATATTCCAGAAGTTTTTGAATCTCAAATAGAATTCTGGTTTCGCTTGGAGGAAGTTGCCCTGTTGAAACTGGAAAGATAACAGCAAAAATGAAAGCAGGAAACCAAAAAGAAAAAGAAACCCAGGAAGTCTTCATGTTCTTGAAGCTGTAACTCAAAACTATGCTGCAAACCTCATCAGAAAAGCATGCAAAAGAGAGCTTTTTGTTTCTAATAAAACAGAAACTGACGAGATAGATCAATGATATGAAAAAGGAAAAGCAAGGAACAAAATTTTATGTGCTTTCAGTAACTACTTTTGCATGAAGGAGAAATTACTTTGAACTTCTTGAAAAATAAAGGGAAAAGCAGAAGCAGTGATTGTTTGGAAAAGAATCTGAGATCTGAAAAAGAAATATAGAAGGAACTCCAGAGTGAGTGAAGCAATCTCAAGGCATTTCCAACAGTCAAAACAAAAATCAAAAGAAGAGATTAAAGAAATCCTAATCATGTGCTACCCAACCCACAATATAAAATTGAACTCTAGCTGCCCTGCCGCACTTCACTCTGACTTTTTCCCATCAGAGTGTACAGAAAAAGTCAACTAAGATCTGTACAGCGGCCACCTCCTGATGTTGACCAAACTCACTAAGGTGGATCCGCAAGTTTGGCTAATAATCTCTCACGTCCAAATCACGTGGCCTTAAAAATGATTGCAATTTTAAAAAATATAGCAGAGTGAAATCTCAAGAAGATCTCAAAAACTAGTAATCTATGGTAGAATTTTGAACGGTTAATTTGTCAATTTCAAACAAGCCCAGAGGGACCAAAGAAGGTTAAGATTAAATTACCATAATGGTCTTTGAAAGGTTTGGAGTTTTGCTTTGTCGGTTGAAGTTGACTGAAAGTGAGAGGTGAGAATTGCCCTGAAAACCAGGTGACTCCTCCAACTTGTGGTTTATAACTTTATTGTGATTCGTTACACCTAATCCATCCTTTTGTCTTCATAATGATTATTATATTGCAAGAGGAAGCAGCTTTTTCCAGCTCAATAATTTGTACTTTTGCTAATTGTTAACGTATTTCTTGGTGCCAGAATCAAAGATTAAGAAGATAATATTTGTATTGTTTTGGTGGGGGAAATTGATTGAAAAAGCATAGTTGTTTGTGCTAAATAATGCCACTATAGACAGACAACAAAGAGGAAAGTACCAGCAGTGAAGTCCAAGAGGGGCGGAATATCGACAGCCCAATTTTGAATCGAACCCGTAAATAGAAACGTTCATTACTCACAGCAATTCCTCCGTACGCAGTACCTCCGGTGTTGTAGGACCAGATTATTTCTTTATTTTCCATGTCCATGGCGAATATCAGACCATTTGGCGCCGGAGAAAAAAACGCCGTTGGCCACCGTCAGAGGCTCATTGGCTGTTTTGCTGCCCAACAGGGAATTGGGCCGATATTGGCGTCCAGCGACGCCCAGCCGCCGCCGTTTAGTGTGGTTAGGGGACTTGAGGGTCAAGCGCGCCGGTTGAAGATGTTTGTTTAATTTTAGTCCTTTTTACTTTTCAGGAAAAAATTATTTTAAATGATAAAGTTGTTAAAAATATTTTAAAGAATAACAAAATGTCACAATGAACTTTTGTTATATTTGTAAATATTTTGATCCATTTTTTTATATTTGAAAACAATTTAGATTATATTTTGTGAAAAAAAAATTTTCAAAATTTATAATAAAAATGTTAATATATAGCAATTTTCTTTTGATAAAATCAACCAGAAACTAAAGTAGAGACTAAATTTAAAATTTCTTAGATAAACTAAAATTGAACCAATCTTAAAATATACAAATGAAGATAATATTTTAACTATCTTATGTTCTTTTGTTCTCAACCATTGTGAAATGAATGTATTGAACATGACCTTTTTTAGTGTTTGGGTTGACAATAAAATTATATTATGATAACAAGACACTCGTGAAAGTTTGAGATTGAAATTCGATGAAATTGTAAATGACTTGTAAAAAGTCGATGTACCCTTGTTAACTACAATGTGTACAAAATAATTTTTCCCTTAGCTCAAATTTGTATATTTCTTGGGTTTAAAAAAAAGGAAAATTGAAAGTTTCTTCTCGGTTTAAATTTACTTAAACCGAAAAATGTATATTTTCTTTTCTTTTCTTTTTACTAGTCTTGAAGAACTCTTAAAAATATTGGTAGGCTCAATAATATGGAATATAAAATTAAAAGTATGAAGACTTTATCTTTTAAATTAAAAAATGCATCGGACAAAAAACTAGAAGATCAAAGAATTATCAAGACTTCAATAAATTTATTGACATAGTAGACACAAACATACAAGTTTAAGAATACAATATTACAATCTCAAAATACACATCCACTTTAATTTAGGGGCATATACACAAAATAAGTCCAATTAATTGCAACTATAGCAAATAATAGTTATATATTTGCAAAACTTTAAATTATAAAAAAAAAAAAAAAAAAAAAAAAAATTACCACACATGAGAGAGTAGAGATGCAAACCTTTGAACATCTTGATTCAATGGTACATACCTACTTAAGTTGAGTTATCTCCATATTGACAATTATCTATAAAATATTTTTGACATTAGAAATTAAATCATTATTTTTTCTCAAAAGAATACGTGCACTAAATCTATCCAAATGTTTTGATATGAAAAGAAAAATTAATGATAGTGTTAATAAAAATCTAGACGTAAGTAAAATAACAGAACAACCCAAAAAAAAGAAAATAAAGTGTTGTAATATAATAACGTTCTTGTTGATGCTTTTAAAATGTGTCATATGCCACCTAGAGTTCCCCCAAACACTTCAATGGGACTTAACAAAAATTTGAAAATTTTCAAATTGCCCCAATGAAGTGCTCAAGGAAACTCTAGTGGACACCTGACTTTCCCTTTATCAACAAACAATTTAATGGTTACAAGATTTTTATTGAGAAGACCTACATTTATATATACAACAAAGAAAAAGAAAATGTCCTTTTGAACTTACAAAAAATTTTGAAAATTTTTAAAGATATAGAGACGAACCTAGTCTCAATGATGAACCAAATTAAAGGTTGGAAGTGGACACAAGAGCTCATCCCTCCTTTTCTTCAACTTTGAATCTTTTTCGCTTTCCATGAATCTGTTCTACAACTCTCACAAAAATCCCACTTGAAATAGAATTTATACCAAAATCTCTTATACTAAAAACCCATATTTTTTTTATTTGCTTTAATTGTTTTAAAGCAAGTCGACTTTGATTTAGGTTATGTGATTCTCTTATGTGGATGTTTCGATTCTACTCTAACATTGGTCCATTTTAACATTGTTGCATTGAATGAAATAGTTCATAAGGTTTAGAGTGGTTGTTTGTGTTGGTATAACCTCCCGCTACTACCACAAATATTAGTAAAACATAATTTTGAGATTAAAAGAAAACAACAAAATTAATAAACACAATGTGAAGAACTCTAAAATCGGAAAAAAAAAACACTACAAGAAAAATAAATCTACGGTGAAATGTTCTCTCCAATTTTAATTACAAAAGCAATCTGTCAAAATTTTTGTTACTACTCACACGTTTTTATTTACTCTCAAACTAGAATTAAAAAAAATTAATTAAAGTTAGCACGCTCAAATTTAAAGTGTTTCTAATTGAGAAGATATGAAACCAAAGCACAAACTCGTATTACATAGGAGCTCATGACTATTTTATATATTTTCTAATGTGAGATAACTACTATTCACATAATATTTATCAAAAAATCTTACGACTTGTTCCTAGTTTCAGTTCAAACTCTATAGTCTGAAAAGTTCAACTTTTATGTTGATATGATTTGGAGTTAGTTTTAATTTGATCTCTATAATTGTAAGACTTCAATTTAGTTACTATAATTTGGTTCAATAGAATTTTGATCTATTCACCCCGAAAAATCTACAGATTTCAGTCTATAATTTACTTAAGCCTCCTAAACCTTAATACAGCCATCTAACACAATTAGGTAACTAGATAAAAATCATTCGTTCATGGTCACATAAGAATATTATCTTTGTAACAAACAAAGACAACTTTTCTTATTTTTAACTAAAATATATTATTAAATTGAAAGAACCATGTTACTCAAATTAAATTATAGAAAATGTGTTGATTCTCTTTCCAACACATGTTAAATTTTTGGAATTAGAAAAAATATGTAGGTTCATTTGTTTGACAAGTTCTTCTTTTACCTCTTTTTCAAAATATTTTATTTTTGTTAGGTTAAATTATAAATTTGATTCGTATAGTTTGTAAAAATGTTAGAATTTAGTTCATATAGTTTTAAACTTAAATTTTAGTTACGACAAAACCTCATAATGGCCTCCTATAGCTTTAATCTTCATAAATTTACGAAGATTTTATTGGAACATAGAGACTAAATTTTAACTTCTCCAAAATATAGGAATAAACTTTGTAGCTTAACTATTTTTTTTATGAATGTGTGTAGCATAACTATATCTTATGAATGTGTGATAAAAATCAGTAGATGTTATCAGAATTAATAAGTGGCAGCTGACTTCTGTACATGTAGCATCAATATTAGTTTTTTTTTTTTTTTTTTTTTTTTCACAT
>QLSR01000284.1:498826-519856 GCA_031780015.1 Citrullus colocynthis
TTTTTTTTTTTTTTTTTTTTTTTTTTTTTTCACATCTCTTTAGCTTCTTCTGCATCTAAGTGATCCCTTCAGAGAACCGAAGATATGGCATATTTGATATTACCACAAGATGAAGGAGTGTCCGTATACAATATTCTCTTTGTGCTAACTCTAATTGAACCCAACAATTCGTCTAGGTTCATACCAATATACTTTTTGTGGCTTTAGCTTCCTTTTGATTCTTCACCAATTTCTACAATGAAGGAATTATGAAGCATATCCAAAAATGCAGCTTATCGATTGGCCTATAAATACCAAATTTAGAGAGTTTATTGGCAATAGAGCATTTGGTGGAAGAGAAAAAATAAGTCGGGGTTTTTCTTATTACAATACAAAGATCCTTTGCCTCCTAGAGTTTCCCTGAACGACTTCATCTGGGCAAGATGAATTTTTATTTTTTTTTTTTTTTATTTTTTTTAAATAATGCTTTCCTATATTGAAGTGTTTGGGGGAACTCTTGGTGTCAATTGGATCAGTTCCGTGGTGTTTCATTTTTCTGCTGTGTTTGTTTTTTTCTTTTTTTTTTCTTTTTTTTTTTTTTTCTTTTTTTACTTAATTATCAAACAAACCACTTGTCTTGGGATTGGCTTTCTTTGTTAATGTTTCTTATTCCTGCAGGGGGGAAAAAACAAAGAGAGATTTCAACCAAAAACTTCAACACTGGAGCAGCCACGTTTTACAAAAACATATATAAAAAGTGGATTTCTTTATATTAACTAATAGTGCAATTGATATTCTACCGCCGTTTGTCTATTCTAAGATACAACAATCTAATGAAAATATTGTCTAACTCAAACCACTTTACAAAGATTGAACTCAAAACTCCACGTATAAGAACACTTATCTTTTGGCTAATTACTTTAAAAATAGCAAAATAGACAAATATGAGAAAATAGAAAGAAAAGAAAATTGAAAACGAAAATCTAGTTGTTGCAATGAGAATAAAGTAAGGTATTTATACTAGAAGTTTAGATCTAGAAAATTTAATAGCCAATTTTAAACTCTTCTCCATATACGTTTCCACAATGAGTTGATACAAGTAAAACAAATTTACTATCTTATTCAAAAATTGAAACTTCTAAAATTAATACAACATAATAAAGGTTTCAAAAAAAAAAATCACTTCATGAAAATGAGGTTATTTTATTAGGGTAGAAAACAACACTAACTATTTGGAAACTTCTTGAAATATTTACATAAATAACTAATCAAACGTAAATATTAGACATTTCTATATTTATCTTGAAAATTATAAACAAGTATCTTAAAGGAAAGACTCTATTTACATAAATAACTAATCAAACGTAAATATTAGACATTTCTATATTTATCTTGAAAATTATAAATAAGTATCTTAAAGGAAAGACTCTAGAAACATCCTAACATTTCTTTAGGCTCAAGGATAATTTCATATAAATAATATCTAGATATTTTAGGATAAAAAAAGACCTAAAAAATCCGTTTTACTTAGGTTGTAAGGATATCATATTTATAAATAAGAGTGGTATCTCGTTTATAAAAAATAATAATAATAATAAAGAAAGAAAGAAAGAAAGAAAGAAAGAAAGAAGATGGTAAAAAGATAAATTTAGGAAGATTGAGTGGGTGAATATTGAGAGTGTGAAAAAATGTAATATCTCAAAAGCATCCATATTTATATTTCTTTAATAAAACTTTCTTTATTTTAAGTGATTGTTCCTCTTTCTTTTGTGTCAATTTTTTAAATACTTTATGATAGAATTTTTAGTACTAGATAACCAAGTGAACTTAGTCTAATAGTAAATGTCATGCACTCCAACTTTTCGAGGTTGAAAACTCAAATTTTCACTTTCGTGATCGTTATACTAAAAGATGTACTAATTGAGTAGGTTAGAGACCCCACATGGCCTAATAATTAACATACCAAAATAAGTATTAATATTCATGCTTTACTTTAAGGAGCGAGCCTACGCCTATAGCGAAACTCTCAAGTGTCATACCATTTGTGGATTTTTTTTTTCCTTTCCGAAGAAGACCATTTGTGGAATTAAGAGTAGATTATGTTTAAGTTTAATGAATAAGATAATAAATTTGGAGCAATAAATTCGATTCATGACGAAGAATTTGAGATTACACACTATAACTCAACTAGTTATAATAATGTACTAAGATGATGGACGAAAGTCAAACTCTCAAAGAAGAAATTAAATTTGCTTTAGAGATTCGAAGTCATCCCAATTAGAATGAAAGACTCTAGAATTGTGTAGAGGCTTTTGGTGGAAGAAGAACGATAAATCAATGAGGTATAATGGCAACCTTTGATTGAATGCCTCGAAAACATACATATATATAATATCGAATGATGAATTTTCTAGTTGTGCAGGTGTATTATATTCTCTTTATTCACATTAGAAATTTGTCTTCATAAGTATTTGTAGATTTCATATTTATGTCAACGAAGCTCACCCTACTTTAAAAAAAAACAAAACAAAACAAAACAAAAACAAAAACATGTGAAATGTGTCAAACAATAAATGATGTATGGAAAAGTTTTTATCCTCCCTTAATACTAGAAATTTTATCATATTGAAACAATAATAAAGTGGTTTTTCTTTTACTTACTCCCAAAATGGAAATGAATGGCAAACTCAAAGACCATCCATGCTCAACGAACAAGGCATTGAGAATTGGGATGGAGTGTTGTCCCGACATATGGGCTCTTTGCAAACCCTTGCTCGTGAGACTTTGATATGGACAATTTACCTTACTTCTAACTTGTTGTAAAATTGTACTTAGCTTCTAGTAAATCTTTTACCACTACTTTATGTATTTGTAAAAACAATATTAACTTTATCGTTATATATAAAAGTTCTTTATGTTTGTGTTGTTTTTGTATCAAAATAGGATTAATTGTGATTGATGAAAATTACGTGTAATGACAAGTTTAAAGAAATAGTTTTTTTTTTTAATTATTATATACATTTCTATCACATTAACAAATTGTCATGAAATGTATTTAATTAACAATGTAAAAATGTTACAAATGCACTCAAGTGTCACAAATACACGTGTGGCAATCTAAAAATTGCCAGCATATAAAATTTGTTAACATAAAATATTGTCATAGTCTATATTATATTCTAGATAATAAAAAGTGATATTATTATTATTTTTTATTTTTTTTTTTTTGCCAGTGCCAAAATGTCACTATATATGTGCTTTATTGACATTTTTTTTACTATCATAAATACAATTATAGTACAAAAATAATGCAATTTTGAATCAATTAATGAGAATGATAACTTATTGTCATTTAAAGGTAAGAGTTTATTATACTACACTACACTTTTTGTTTGGAGCTCTAGAGTGGCATGACAGGGCTTGTAGTTAATAGATAAGTTTTATATCTGTTGAATTATATTTATTTTTCCCATTAAAATTTTCTAATGAATTTTTGATTTCGAAGTTAATAGATAAGTTTTATATCCGTTGAATTATATTTATTTTCCCCATTAAAATTTAAAATCAAGAGAATAATGAGACATTCAATGAGTGAACTATAAAAATATATTTTAAAAAAATTAAAAATATAGTTGAAAATATAACAATCAAACTTAAAGTATTTGTATTTGTAGATGTAATAAACTTTAGATTGTGATAGATTCTATCAACAACCATCAATAGATTTTACTATATTTTAAATTTTTTAAAAATATTATTGTACACTTAATTAGTAGCTATAAAAATGTTTCATTGCGATTATCTCAAAGAAAAATATATTATTATTATTATTATTATTATTATTATTAAAAAATTATATACATAAAGCCCATTAGTGATCTGACCTCCAGCTCAAAAGCACGGTGAAACGCATCGTTTCAGCCTTTTGATCGTAAGCGACATGTCGTCGACTTAAATAAGAGTTGAAACGTGTTATCGTAAAAGATACGTCGTAGTGGACTTGTTCCGTAATGTAGCCCATTAGGCGCCATCGGAATTTGTAAGTCCACGCAGCTAACGGCGCCAAGTCGAGCTTTTGCCGTTGTCTTTTACTTTGGCATTCCGTTCCGTTTAAAAGATCTGCGTCGATTCAACCAATCAGAGGCGTGACATTGAGTCATCCTTCCAATCAAAACCCTCCACGTGGAATACCTTCCAATACAGTCGTTTGCGACCTTCTATATCCTTCGTGAAAAGGCACTCTGGCAGTTAATTTCTTCTCCGATTCGGTTCTTCGCCATTCTTTCTTTTCCACCCTAAATTCATTTTTAGCTTTCATTTGTCTGCAATTTCGATTTCCTTTTGCTGGATCTAGTGTCTCCGGCGACATCAAGGGCAGAGAATGGAAGCTCATGGCAGCGGATTCCGCCGCGTGCTCGTGCTCGCCTTTTGCGTCGCCGGGATTTGGTCCGCTTATATTTACCAAGGCGTTCTTCAGGAGACTCTGTAAGTTCTTTTCGTTTCGTTACGATTTTTTTTTTTTATTATTATTAGTTTCTTTTGAGCAAATGTCTGTTGTTGATATCTTGAGGACACTGATACAGCATAAACTTCGATTTCAGATTTTTCATATTAGGCTTACTCTTTTATAATTTTTGTTAACAAACATCTTGGTCCGGTTTAATTTACTTGTGAACACTAAATGCCCTTCATCTAGGGCAATCTGGAGAACTATTCCGTGGAATTGGATGTTGCCATTCTTTCTTTATGCAACTTCTTCCAGATTCCTTCGCCATTATATTCTTACCTCTATGATTTTTGCATTTTTTGGGGGATTTAAATTAGTGTGGATTAATGCCTATCATTTGACATCGATCATGTATGTTTCAGAAAATTTTATGAGTGAGCATCTAAGACATGGGTTTATTTATTATTATTATTATTACTACGATGATAATATGATTCGAGGACTAGTAATCGTTCCGCCTACTGTTTGTTCATTGAACTTGATCCTAAGGAGCCCTTTTTTCCTATTGGGAAAAGTCACCTTCCGGAGGAGCGCAAATACTCGTTATTGTTGCTTTGCTCACCAACGGATTCAAGTTCATTTTGATGATTAAAGTCAAGTTTCATTTCTTTTTAGGTCCACGAAGCGGTTTGGTTCCGACGGGAAGAGATTTGAACACCTTTCCTTCCTTAACCTGGCACAAAATGTTGTCTGTTTAATATGGTCATACATAAGTGAGTTTCTCTTAGCTCAACATTTTACCAAATCTATTCTATTGTGTACCTTCCCTTATCATACCGTGTAAAAGAGAATATTTTGAGCTGCGGTCAAATGAATTAAGCTGGTTATGCATCATAAACAGTGATAAAGCTCTGGTCCAGTCGTAGCACTGGTGGTGCACCTTGGTGGGCATACTGGAGTGCTGGTATTACGAACACGATTGGACCAGCTATGGGAATTGAAGCTTTAAAGTATATAAGTTATCCTGCGCAGGCATGTTTCAAATTATCCCCTTATTTTATTGTTTAGCCATTTTATTTCTGTTGTGGTTCTATAATTTTCTAAAATTTAATCAATCATGATTTCCTTGACTGGATATGAACCGCTGCAAGGAAGGATATATAAACGATACTCTCTGCCAAGGATGAGTGTGACTTATAAATAATAATGAGCGACAACTAAAATATGTAGATGATTATTGCCTGTACTGTAGAGGAGTATAAAATAGAACTAACGAGTGAATATTTGATACTAGCTTATGAACTATGTTGTCAATTTCTGCAGGTCCTGGCAAAGTCATCAAAAATGATTCCAGGTCAGTCATAAACGAGATCCTCATAATAATATGTTTTACGCCACTTAAATATGAGGATTGTATATTATTTGTTCCATGGTAAATAAAAAAATTAAGGAAAGAGATTCAAAGTATACAATACTTTGAATTAATGATCTACATATATATCCCTTAATCTGAATCATTGTATTTCGTTTATGCAGTGATGCTGATGGGTACGCTAGTTTATGGTATCAAGTACACATTTCCAGAATATATGTGTACTTTTCTGGTTGCTGGAGGAGTATCTACATTTGCACTCTTAAAGGTTTTTTCCTTCACAAAACTTCTGCCTTCTTGTTTTTTTATCATTACGTGTTAGAGAACAGTGATGAGGAATCAATACATCATCAATTTCTATTTTAGAATTTTATTTTATTTATGTTTGTGTTTAATTCCAGACTAGCTCAAAGACTATCAGCAAGTTGGCACATCCAAATGCACCCCTTGGATATGGACTTTGCTTCCTGAACCTTGCATTTGATGGGTTCACAAATGCCACTCAGGATTCCATTTCAGCAAGGTGAGAATCATATTTTTATAATTTTCTTTCAGGGTGGGGAATAGAACTTCTGACCTAAAGGCAATAGTACAAGATGCCAGTTGAGTGATATTCATGTTGGCTCTTGTACATGTTTGTTTTGTACGAATTTATCATGTTAAAGGTTTACATTATTACATAATATTTATTTGGTGATAGTATTTGATATTTTGATACTCGACATCCTGAAAGACTCTTGCCGTTGTTGGAGAGAAATGCAAATTAGGCGACAACTTTTAGAAGCTTTGTGCTGCGAAACGGTTTAAAATCAGTTATGATTATTGATTACAAGTGATTTATTCATGATCAATTCTGCAGGTACCCAAAAACAAGTGCATGGGACATAATGTTGGGAATGAATCTCTGGGGTACTATATATAATATGATTTATATGTTTGGGTGGCCTCATGGTACTGGATATCATGCCATAGAATTCTGCAGGCAGCATCCTGAAGCAGCGTGGGACATTCTTCTGTATTGTCTCTGTGGAGCAGTAGGCCAAAATTTTATCTTCCTTACAATTAGCCGATTCGGTTCCCTCGCTAATACCACCATTACCACAACTCGCAAGTTTGTCAGCATTGTGGTGTCCTCTGTGCTCAGTGGCAATCCTCTGTCATCCAAGCAGTGGGGCTGCGTTGTAATGGTCTTCTCGGGTTTATCATATCAAATCTACCTCAAGTGGAGGAAGCTGCAAAAGCTGCAGAGAAAGAGAAAGACCACCTAACTAGGAAATACACATTGTAACCAAAGGTTCAATGGGCCTTAAATTAGAGGATATCTGGAATATTCATGGATCGTATAGATTTATAGAGCGCTTTAGAAGATATATGAACAAAGTTTTGACTCTGTCTTTTCTTTTATTTTATTGTAATCAGGCTTTTCCGGGAGAGGACCAGTGAAGTTCCCTCCTTGAACATTTTTTTTTTTAAACTTAAAAAAGAAAACAGCTAGCTGGTGAGGATATATATACTAATGATATCCAAAGTAGTGTCCTTGGGAGATTTACCACCTTCAATCTACAAGTCAATGTAGAAAGAAACAAAAACATGTTTTATTTATCCAGATGTTATGTGCTTTTCAATCTACTATATAAGAATTCTGTAAAGAAAAAGTTCTGACTTCTAAAATTGATGACGAGATCCGGGAACTTCTGTGTAATAGAATACGGCCAAATCTTGTCGATTGTGGAGGCTATAGCTATACAAAGTTGCAAATTTTGCAATTTGCTTAGACATAATGCACCCACTTTTTTTTTTTTTTTTTTTTTTTTTGTCTCATTTGATTTCTACTTTTCTAATATAGTAAGTAAAGTGTATGGGTTAAAATACGATTTTGGTTCTTTTTCAGTCTCTATACTTATTTGTTAATTTTTAAGTCTTAATTTCTGGTTTAATTTCACTATTTCAGTCCCTGCTTTTAATTGTTCTTTTAATGAATATTAAATTTATATGTTTAATCTTTGAAAATAGTTCTACAGATAAAATAATGAGAACGTTAAGAAATAAATTGAAGGTGATGTTAAGTTTGGAAGGTAAATGATCTTTCCACTTTGCTGGAAACAGAATTCAAAATTAGCCTTGTTCCTCGAGAAAGTTAAATAGCAATAAGTGGCCCTTTATTTTGTAGTGAGTTCCCTCCTCTTTAACCTTCCCACTTTTTGACTTTCGTCATAATTATATTTATACTTTGTCCACCACTGACTCAATTTAACACACACCCTTCTTCCCCTGCCTTCCCAACTTCTCTTCCATTTTGCAGTCTCATGCCAGGGCCCGAGACATAAGGTAAGCTTACAAAATTCTCTCAAGTATCTTCTCTTTGTCTTATCCCAACCCCCCACCAAATGCATCTGAACTCTCATTTTCATGCATCAAAGTTTTTCAAGAAAGTGAAAGCCCTTACAATTTCAACAATTTCACAGGGTTTTCTGCGCTTTCTCCTGTTTAACTGAGAAGGACAATCAGAGTCAGATTTCTGTGTTCTTTTACCTTGTTGCTGTTGTGTTCAAATCCAGGGGCATTAGAGAAGAGAAACCAAGATAGAGAGATGAATGCACACCAACAACAAAACACATTCCATTCAAATCATATTTATGTTTGTTACATCAAAAATCAGGTAAGGAACAGAGAAAAAAAATGCTGATTCTATACCTCTGCACACCAAAAATAAAAAAGTATATAGGAAACCATTCCAACTGGTAATCCTCTACCTGTTTTCATCAGTTTTTTTTTTTTTTTTTCACTTTTTTGTTTTTCTGCTTCCCTCGATCACATTTTTTGTTGGAGGGCAGTAAGCAAGCGGCCAAAGCATGCTTACTTTCTGAATAGAATGTCTACAAATGTATCTAGAAGTTCTGTACATGTGGGAAACCAAGCTACAAAAACTGGGACACCAAAAATCACATTGCAAAAAACTGAAAGGTGAAAAAAATGACACACCAAGCACACTGGTTCGGATGTTACTATTAGAGAAAACCCCACCTAGGGAAAGAAAAGGAAAAAAGAATGTGGAACACGCGGTTGTGTGTCCCAATGTGTCGGAATGCTCCATAACATTATAGACACGAGTCATGGAATGCAGATATCAACATGCCACTATGAAAAATTTTAGGCCGGAATGGCTGCAAACCAAGGGAATTTAATGTAAAGAAAGAAGGAAAGAAAAAAGAGACTGAATTTTGAACCTAGACAATACAGACTCTGTATGTGGGATGATTAGAGAGGTTTTATAGACTTTGGAGAAGGGCTCTTTTGCAGGGTGGTGGTTGTGAAGGATTAACACTAGGGTTAAGGGAAGGTGACTCCACTCCCAGTGTTTTAAGAAGAAAACTCCTTTCCTGAAAAACAAAACAAAACAAATGAGAAGTAATTCATAAAATGCAGAGTGGCATACGCATTACAGAGACTAATTCCCAAAATAAAAGCATTTTGATTAGTTACATTTCCATTTTGTATTTGTTCGAGAAGGAAAAATTGTAGTGAACAAAGCTCAGCTTGGATAACGAAAACAAAACTTTTCTATGAAATGGAGAAAGTAGTTTGGTTTTTTTTTTTTTCTTTCTTATAATTATCCACGAGTGTCCCGGCCAATATCTGCACACCAACTAATCTCACAAGACAACCTTTCTGACTTTACAACATTTAAGTGTTAAAAAAAACTTGTAGGATATTAAATCCTAAGTAAGTGGCCAACATAAATTGAATCCATGACTTCTTAGCCCTTTATCAAGGCATGCCTCTAGTTTGATTGTAGTTTGGCTATTGAACTTTATTTACTGCTGACATGATATTCTTTAACCAAGAGACCAGCAGCAAACCAATCGATTTATTGGCTGGATAGGAAGAAATGGAACAATGAATGGAAGGGGGAGAGAGAAAGTAGCGAGATGGAGAATGGAGAAAGAAAGTGAGGAAAGATGAGAGTGAAAGAAAAAAGAAAGTGAGGAAAGATGAGAGTGAAAGAAAGTAAAAAGATCCGATTATTTCATTTATGAAAGTTGAGAGTTTAAATTTAAAGATACCATTAAGCTTGAGGGTTTGATTTCTACCCCTAAAAGTCCCTAGCTTCCACATTGTTGCTCCTGCTCATGGATTCTATAATCCATAAATTCAGATTCCTTTTGACAGTCTATTAAGTGTGAGCATGAAGATCAACAACTAAGTTTCATAATATATAGATAGAGATAGATTTCACTTAAATGCTAAATACTAATTATAACCTGACTATTTATGAATTTGGTCTTGTAAAGAACTGTGGTATACTTCTATGATTGTAGGTAATATTAAGGTTTTAATCGAAATCCACATCTCATAGAGGAAGGTTTAGGCCTAAGACACTGCTATTTCTGACTGGCAGATTTCTTAGCCCTCAATAAGCTCTCAAGTTTTTGCTGAAGTTATACAAATATTGTTTATTACTGAAGCTGCTTTTCTTCAATATGGAAACAATCACTTGACTGATTTTATTCTATTAGTGCAGTAAAACAAAATGTAAAGGTAACTTACACTTTCAGAGAATTGCGGGCTGGGAATTCCTGCTGCCAAGGATCTAAAAAGTGGAATTACATGCATGGGGGAACTGAATTCTGAGCTTGAAAAGGAAGAGGCAATGGAATCAATTTTTCGTTCATTGCAACACTTGAAAGCCTCTGCTGCAGTAAAACATTGCATCTTCTTAGCAGCATATTATCATGAGAAAGATCAATGGCCTCTATAACCAATGTGAGAACTTATTCATTACCTCGCTCCAGGTTTGTCTTCAGAAGTATTTCTTTATCAGATTCACCAATATTATTTTGCTCTCCAGTGCAAGTTGACTCAGATTCAAATTTAGGTTCCTGATGACAAGTCCCTATCTCAGGTTGGCTTTGATCTATTTTTTCCTCTGCTGTTTGGGATACTAGTGTCGATCCAGTACTGTATTCTGAACTGCCAGGAGATTCGTGGAGATTGGGTTCTCTGCAGGACATTTCGTTGATAAGGCCACAAATAATAAGTAATTTAAATATGAAAATTAGAGCAAGCATATTTTTGTTACCTCCATTGGCAACCATCATTGCTACTCCTTAAATCCTCCACTGAACCCTTAGTGTCTTCCACTTGAAGGTAAATATCCGGAGTTACATATTTGGGTACGTTATTTTCTTTGCTTCGACTGAGGAAATCTTGGAGAATCTGATTCATATTTAATGGACATCACAGAACAAGAAACCATTAAATAAATGAATCTATCAAACATCAATATGAAAGTAATATGCAGAATACTCAAGAATTAAAAGGAAGTGAAGTTTCCAATTCTTGGGGCATGAAGTTAGCAGCAATACTTAATTCAGGATATCCATTTTTTATAATGATCTACTTGCCATGTCTAATAACAAAAATAGAGTTCGTTTATTTAATTGAGGGAATGGAAAAAAGATTCATCCCACTATAGTCTTACTTGGTTATCTGCCATTATCAACATGGCAGCTCACTATTACAAAGCACATATAACAGCATTGTTGATAGACAAAGTACCTTCCAAGCATTTTCTAGACTTTGATCTGTATTCTCTGAGTTAACCTTCAATGCTAGTGAACTGAGTAATTCTGCTTGTTGTGTTAAAGCAGTTACCTTCGGATCATCCTTCTTGATAAAGGTTCCTTGACTCTTGTTGCCTTGATAAATGAAGAGATTAATCCATTATCATGAGCCCAAAAGTAAAACCAAATGATGCCACAAGAAACAAAACCTACAAAAGAGTGACTAGTAGACTTGTTTCCATTGGCTAAATTTTTAAGGAAATGATATTCATGTCTCTGTGATTTGTCTATGGTTTTAAACAAAATGATGAGAAGGTTTAGAAAGTTGTTGCTTTAAGTGACTTACTAGTATTTAGACCCTCGGCATTGTCAACACTATTCTCAACGAGTACTGCAAATGGAGCTCTCAGCTGCTGATCCATTGCTAAGTATGGCTTTTTTGATCCATCCTCAAGTGAGCAACCTTCCGTTGGATGAGATATGTCTGCTCTCCTATATGGTTATTTGCCGAAAAATCAATTCTTTTCTGTGAAGCAGTTCCTCCTTCACATTTCTATTTAGACATCTTGTATACAAACTTTACCTTATCCTCTTTACTGGCTGAGAAGTTTCGGAAGAAACATCATTAGTTCCCTTTTGAAATAGAACCCTTTTGTTGTTGTGATTGATAAATGAACTTGAGTTCTCTTTTGCTAATGCTTCATATTTGGCTCTCTTTTTACACAGGGTCGTAAACCGGTTTTTCACCGCATTGTCCGTTCTGCATAAGCCAAATCACATATAAATGTCTGGTAAAATTTGCAGCAAAATTGAACTGCAATAAGAGAACTCGAAAGTTCTATACCTGCCTGACACCACCTTCGCTATCTCTGTCCATCTATTTCCAAATATTTTCTGAGCCTGTAGACCAGGCTAATTTATTAGATATAGGGGCATCCAATGACGTGGGAATGCTCAAAAGTTTCAACACATATTGACCGTTCGGCTACTTTAACTTTTAAGAGACCACAGCATGTGTTAATATTTGCCAATCCGAGGCAGTTTAACATTATATATCAAACATTCAAATTCACTCATACAATTAAGAGAGTAACAAAATGACATTTACAGTAAAGTTGAAGCTTATAAGACTGTGATTACAGAAAATATTTAAATCTTTATTCTGTATTCTCCGCTCTTACAAGTAGGGGGAATAATCACCTCGCATAGAAGCAAATCCTCTTCTGGAGACCATCCCCCTTTCTTGAAATCTGAATTCAAGTATGTGTACCATCTGAAATGTAATTCCCATAGGCCATTCACATCAGTGAAACTCGATCAACCCAGAAGAAAACAAGAACTGTTTGAATCAGTTTTGTTACCATGGTTCTCATCATTTTCAATTACCTTCTTCTGCACTGTCTTGTTGTCTTATCCTTGAATTTGGATGCAATGATTGCCCAACTGCACAATCGATTCCATAAACAATCAATCACAGTTTCAGTAAACTAAATTAGATTAACAACGAAGAAGATAAACAACAGAGTCAATGACTGCGAGTTTCATACTTTTCTGTTCCATGCTGATTAATCTGCTCTCTGAGAATATCATCCTCCTGAAACTCCAATAACCCATATCAGAAATCACACCTGAAGGATCTATAAACAAGGAGAGCAATCTACAAGGATGAAAAAAAGAGAAACAGAGAGCGAATCTAAAAACCTGTTGAGTCCACGAAACGATGTGTCGTTCCTTCTTCTTGGAATCTTCAGTGGCGAGCTTCTTCTTGGTGTGCTGCATTTGCTTTTATTAATTACAATCAACTGTATCTCTTAGGCGCTCCTCCCCTTTTATTGAAACCCACTTGCATGCTAAAGGTAAGCCTTTCTATAGCATATTAAAAAAGGGGGATAAGAAACTGCAAAGTCCCCAAAAAAGGAACACTTCCCTCCTCACTTTCCTTTAATCTTTATGGATACAGGACACTGTTGAGTTCAAAACGGAACAGCAATTTCAAGTCGAAAGCGATGCTGAACCTGAAAGCTCTCTATCAAACAAACCCTATACAAGATCGAAATCGCCTCGGATTCTAACCTTTTTCCCCCCCTCTCTCTCTCTTACCACTTTAATTTCTTCACTATATAGCTAGTGTCTGCGTTTAAACAAACAGAACCTCCATCGATTCCGAGAGAAGGAAAGAATCAGTCATGAATCCAATCCAATCCGAATTACAACTAGAAATTGAGGAGTCTGAAATAAAAGAATCAGCGTGACAGTGATCTTCTTCCTCGAATAGGTAGATCTAGAAATGGAAGAGAAATCGAAAATGGGTTTGTATTGATTTGGAATGAGGTAGAAGGCTGAAGTGAGAAGGCAGAGAGAGATTTGAAAGATGGAAGGATATGAGATGAGACAGAGAAATGTCTCTGTTTGAATCTCTCTCTAGAAGGAACTTGGGGATTTAAAATTGAAGGAAAATAGAGAATAGGGGAAAAAATAAATGAAAATAAAAATTGAAATTGAAATTGAAACAACGGACTCATGGGTGAGTGCGCGCGTATGAAGGGAAGTTTGAAAAAGAACGCTGAATTCCATGTGGGGGATAGGATGGTGGAGTCGACTATACCCACATTTCACTGACAAACCTTTTTTTTTCTTTTTTAATTTTAATTATATATTATATGTTAAAATATATTATTTTTAATTCTTCTATTCTCGAATTCGTTCAATTTTAGTCTATTCGTCTTCGCCATTTTTAGTTTATCGTTGATCTCTTTAAAAAAAATTTATTATTTATTATTATTTTACTTTAAATTTTGAAAAAATAGATTGAATTCATTGAATATAAATTATTATTATTTAACTAATTTCTATAAAAATTAATTTTTATGAACTAAATTTAAGATTTATGAAAATTACATTAATTAAAATTGAACAGAAATATATTTTAAACCTATGTTTTATATATGCATATGTAACATGTATGTATTTATACATGCATGCATGATACATGCGTTTCAAGAGTGAATATCTTCATGATTATTGGTCAGTTTTCCCTCTTTTCAAATTAAAATTTGAATAATGTTTCTTTAGAATAATAATAACAACGATAATAACAAATTGATAATTTTGGAAGTAGCGTGATTCACCTTCCTCCCAAGGCTTTTTTTTTTTTTTTTTTTTTCTTTTTTTTTCTTTTTTTTTNATTATTGTGTGTGTATATATATATACACACTCTTCTTTTATAAAATCCTTAGACAATCCTTTATTTAAGGCCACTAGTCAATTATAATATTTCTTTCTACTTTTCTTTCTATTTTTAAAATAAAGAAAATAAAATTTTGCTCGAAGCTTGGCACAAACACTTAATTAGTTTTTTTTTTTTTTTTTTTTTTTTTTTTTCCTTTTTTTTGCTTTCTTTTTCGGATTCTACTTTTTAATATTTTATTTTTCTCTAATTTTGTTAATTACTTTGATCGGAAAAAAAATCAAATTTTAGATTTTTTTTATAAAAAAAAAATCATTTTAAATAATAAAATTATTAAAAATATTTATAAATAATAGCAAAATATCATAGTCTTACTACTACCTGTGTCTATCTCTATCATGACATAGATAGTAGTCTAATATCACCTATCGTAAATATACAGTAAATTTTGATTATATTTGTAAATATTTTTGTTCATTTTTCTAACAATTTGACACTTGTCGATCTCATGATATTTATGGTCTTGTTTTTATTATTATTATTTTTAAAATTGTAAATATAAAAATGCCTTTGATATAATCATATAAAAGAATTAAGAGATTATATTTCGTTTTTTAAAAAAATATAATTGGATCTTCCGACCTTTTTTTAGATTTGTTAAGAGAATCTAAATGAAAATTGGATTTACTTCGCATTTCTTTCCTCCACCGTACAAAATTATTACCATTGAATTTAAAAAATAAAAAAATAATAAAAAAAAAAGTGTTTTTAAAGAGTATATATATACGTTGAAGATCTCGTAGATCAGTGGAAACTAGTAGTAGGTAGCCTTTTAATAAAACACATAAACTTTACTTTTGGTGCTCATTGAATTGAATTATATGCTCAAGTCAACTATATATGGTACATTTAAATTATGTTCATTTTTTTTTTTGGGTTCTTCATTCGAATGTTCTAAAAAAATAGTGCGAAAATGAGATTTAAACTCAATTTATCATAATCAAGTTTTCTAATTATTTGTTGATGTAAAAGAAGTAAATGAATAAAATAATCTCGCTTCTTGTTCATTTTTTCTCATCTTTACTCAATGCTATCGCTTTAGTTTCTCCCCTCTGGCTTCTTATTGTTGCTCATTTTTTCCATATTTAAATAAAAGGGAGAATAAGCAAAGGAGAAGAAGAAGAGGAGAATGGTGCGATGATTTTTAAATTTCCGTGGGGAGAGAGGGAACAAGAGGAAAAAGATCGTGTGATTGAAGGGCAGCAGGCAACGAGGGGGACTGGACGGTACCAAAAAACGATGAAGGGAATGAAAAAGTAATAATAAAATATTTATACTATGTCAAAAGCTTTCAATGCAAACTCAGAGAAAATAAATAAAAAATATGTTTAAAGTACCCCTAAACTTTCAAGTTTTTATCTATTTGGTCTCTAAATTTTTCAATATATGTAATAGGTTCTTGAACTTTTAATTTCGTATCTAAGAAATCCTTCAACCATCAATTTTGTGACTAAAACTTTCAAATGTATGTAATTGGTCCTTGAACTTTCAATTTTTGGTATAGTCATTCAATTATCAATTTTGTGTCCGATAGATCTGTTAACTTCCAATTTTGTATCGTTTCAAAAAAAGAAAAGAAAAAAAATTCTAGTTATGTGTGTGGGACTTATTAAATAACTCTGAAAATTTTATGGACTAAATAGACACAAAATCTATAAATAATATATATATATATATATATATATATATATAAAATAGCAATTCAGAGTTAGATCTTGAACATACTAATCAAAACTGTTGTTTAAAGAAAAAAAAATTGAATAAGAATGGGTTTTTTTTTTTTTTTTCCCTTGGGAGAAACTCTCTGTTGATCTGTGTCCATAGGAGAAATATGTGCTGTCAAAATTTAATATTTTATAAAGTAGGAAATGTAATATGGGGTGTGATAGAAGTAAATATTTCAAATAACCAATGAAGTAGTTGACACATGATTTTTGTGAGAGTGAGAGTAATATGTGTGTATATATATATTCACTGTACATTTATTATGTGTTAACAATTAATGAAAAATGTGAATCCATATTTCTAAATTTTGAATGTTTGAAAATTTGAACACAGAATGCTTGGAGGTAATTTGGTAGGTGTGACATTAATAGATAAGTGACCAAATATATGAAAAGCAGTATGACTAAATTATAATTCCAATTATGTGATCTAGTTCAAATTCCTACCATAAAAATCTTAAAACAAATTTGGTTTTGTACGTAAAATCATTTCTTGCTTTAATCTTGGTTAAAAAGAGAGAATAATAATTTGGTATGTCAACTTATTATTAGATGATCAAGATATGGATCATATAAAAAGAGATTTAGGCATAATGGGATTACTGATTACAAGTAAAGGGTCAAAAGTAAGAAGGCAATGGATTGGAAATTGTATTATTAAGAAGAAAAAAAATTTATAATTCAAATAAATAAATCTGTTTGTTTGAATTTGAAGTAGATGAACAATTGTTTTAAAAGGTAAAGTTAATGAAAATATGTTCAAATATAACAAAATATATGAAAGTAGTCTACTAGTATCTATCACCAATAGACAATAATATTTTGTCATATTTGTAAATATTTTGGCTATGTGATATTTGAAAACATCTCAAAAAAATTCGGTAAAAAATGATCAATTTAAAATTAATTAGGAAAATTGGATTATTTATTTATTTATTTATTATTATTATTTTCCTTAACAAGGCACTGTTAATATTTTATATGGCAAATTGCAAAAACCATCCTTAAAATATGGTGTTAGTTACAATTAGACCTTTAAACTTTAAATTGTAAAAATTGGGGTCCTAGAGTTCTATAAGTGTTAAAATTAGATCTCTCGAACTTACAATAATTGTAGAAATTCGACCCATAAATGATAAAAATTGAACTCTTAAACTTATACTAATGTTACAATTTATACAATTATGTAAGTTTGAAAGTCTAATTTGACCAAATTTTAACATTTCTATAATTTCAAAGGTCTAATTTTTAAAATTGAAAACCACTCTATTTTCTATAAGAAAATGCTCTTTTTTTATAAATAAAAAAATATCAAACTATTTACAAATATAGCAAAATTTTACTTTTTATCTATGATAGACCTAAATAAATATCTATACTTTACCAAATAGACATCTATCGCTATCTATCATAGATAGAAAATAAAATTTTACTACTTAACAATCATTTTTCCAGCTCTTCTAATATATCTCCCACTTTTGTATCTCTAAAGACGTTAGTTCTTTTTCAAACTTTTTTGTCTCTAAAAATAAAATGTTCGATTCTATCTCTAAAATTTCTCCCTTCTCTTTTCATCTTTCTCATTTATTTTTCTTTTTGATTATTTCTTAACTTTTGTTTGTCCAATTTTTCCCCTAAACTTTCTTTCATTACAACGTTTTTCTGTCTTTTCTTCCTCTAACCTATCTTTTTCTCCTAACTTTACTCTCCTTAAAATTTCTCTTTTCCTCCCTAACATTTTTTTTAATCTATAATATAACAATTGTTTCTCTCCTTTTAACTTTTATTCCGCTTTCTTTAACTAGTACTCTTTTTTAAAAGAAAAAATAAAAAAAAAAAAAACAAACTCTAACCACTAATATCCTCTCTCTAAACAATTTTTTTTTTCTCTCTCGATTTACTCTTTGTAAATTTTTCTTTATAATAAATTTATGTCTGTCTCTAGAGCTTCATTTTCACCACTCCATATAATTTTCTTTCTAGCACATTTGTTTCTCTTCCACTCCTTTTTTTTTTTTCATTAAAAAAAACAAATTCAATAAATTTATTTATGTTTAATAATTATTTAATTTTTTATTTTTCTTTAAAAAAAAAGTGTTTAATCTTTCCTATCTTCAACATATGAATTCAGCCAAATTTTAAAGATAAATATAAGTTTTTAATGGCTATACTTCTTAGTTTTTAAAGTTTAGCTTCGCAAATACCTCAAAAATATAACTAACCAATAAAATTTATAGAATAAAAGTAAGGTTTATAAGTTTAATTTCTAAAATAAAAATAAAAAATAGTTACAAGACGAGAGGCTCAGTGTTTTTTTAAAAAAAACCAAAAACATTTCTAATAACCATGTATGATATTGGTTTCTTAAATATAGAAAATTTAAAATTCAAAACTAAAAGAAAAATGTAGATTTATTTTTACTAATTTGAGCCTCATTACAGAAAAAAAAAAACGTTAGTAACCACCTTTAAAGTAGTAGTTTCAAATCTTCACCCACATTATTTAAATTACAATATTCAAAAAATTATAAAAGAAAATTGAATCCAAGACGTCCTAACAAGAACAAAAGTTAAAAGACCCCTCTCCAATCTTGCTCGCCCAGCATCCACATATCGTATGCAGTTTAAAATTATTTTCAATTAAACAAAAAAAAAAAATCATCTGTTTGTCTCTTTAGTTTTCTATTTACATACCTTCCAAAAAGTATATAAAACCATAATTAATAGAGCTTTTTAAATATAGCAAAATGACTTAATAATATTTTGCTATATTTAAAAATGACATTTTTAGCAGTTTTATCATTTAAAATAATTACCTTATCTAATATGTAAGTTATATATTTAATATTTTTTTTAATATAATAAGAGTTAAAAAAATCAAATTACAAATATGTTGAACATGTATAATTTATTAAACGAAAAACAAAATGATGGAACTATAATTATATTTGTTGGTAATAAACTTAGAACGAAAGTTACCATTTCCAAGTTCCAACAAAAACATGGTGTTACTTTCAATCCTACATAGCGATGTCATGTGTTCAATTATGATGAAAATATAATACATTCATAACATAACTTCCACTACACAAGTGATATGAATTGATCACCAAATATCCATAGACTTTTGTCTTGATTATCCTACGTGGACAAGATGGAAAACTGCCACGTGGAGATAAAAGAAGCAATTTTCTGTAATTTTAGCTTGAAATCTTCAAAATGGTGGACCCCACGTACTCATAACCCTATCCTTTACCCAACCCCCCCCCCCCCCCCCCCCCCCCCCNCCCCCCCCCCCCTCTTGACAGCGAAATATCCCCTCCTAAAAAGACTTATTGCATTTTATTTATTTATTTATTTATAGATATTATAGTTTTCTTCGGCTCTAAAATATAATTAGCTTTAAATTTCTTTTAGAAAAATTTAAACAAACTTTTTAATTTTTTGTTTTCTTTTGTTTGTTTTTTCCGAAAATCACTCTTTATAATAACTTTATTAATTCATTTTAGAAATTAACATACAGTTCAAGGGAACAAAAATTATTTATGTGTCTTTTATAAAGACAATTGGAGAATTGAAACATATGCACGATGTTACCCCATTTTCGTCAAAAAGTTTTTTCATTTCAAAGATATTATATTAAATACATGAGATGAAAATGGAATTTCAGACCTCAAAATTGACAATTGACAATGTAAGCTCTAATTGAGTTATGTTATTCTCGTGTCAAAAAGAAATTTAATAACATTTGTTCAAAGAACAATTTTGAAACAACAACAAAAAAAAAATTGTTTTCAAATATACGAAAATAAATCAAAATATTTACATGTCACTGTGTCTATCTATTTCATGATATTAGTCTATTACAGTCTATAACATATAGACTATAATATTTTATTATTATTTATAAATATTTTGATTGTTTTATATTTATAATAATTTCTAAAATAAAAATAAAAATTAAACTTTAAAATTGGTTAAATTACATGTGAAGATTTTAATTTAACCTATTATAGTTTGGAATTAATTTATATTTGATACCTATCACCAATTGACTTTAAAAAAGAATAATCCAATCATCTTTCTACAAATTATACACTCAAAATGCTCGTCAATTTTCTTTTAATTGTCGTTTGTCCTAAACCTAATATAGTCAATTAAATAAAAGTAGCAAAATTAAAGCAATAGCATATATCTAATTAATGTCAATATAGAACATTAAGACAATTTGAAATTAAACGATATCAACTAAATTGAAACTAATGTTCGAAAAGTACATTCACCTTTTTTCTATCACTGCCATGTTGAGAACTAACATTATAAAAATATATATAATATGTAGAACATACATTTAAATTTTTAATTTTTCTTGAATATGCATAAACTAGTTGAAGAGTACATGTCAACGGATTTGTACCTAGTAAAGAGAATTTGTCATACTACAAAAGTTTAATTAAAAAAATTGGAATTTAATTAACCTAAAAAAGTGAAAAAGTTGAATCGAATTCTATGAAAATCATATATGGTTTAAAGGGAAAAACAATAACTCATATATATTGATATGACAGAAATATGCCATTGAGTAAGTTACACAAATTAATGCTTTTTAAAGAGGGGAATCTTGAAAATAAGATTTAAATTGGTGTATATAAAAAGGAATATTGAAAGCTTAAAAATTTAAATGTATGTTCTACATAT
>QLSR01000284.1:520050-530367 GCA_031780015.1 Citrullus colocynthis
AAAGGAAAGAAAAAGAGAGGCTATATTTTATAGAAAGGAAAAAGGGAAAAAGAAAAGGACTGATGGAAAATTACAAAGGGAAGGTATTATGAATGAGAGTAATTGTGGAGGGGTCGGTGATATTTGTCCCACAAATGCCCATCCAAATGCCAATAAGACCCAGAAAAAGACCCAGTGGAACCATATGCACAACCCACACACCCTTCAAAATAATAATAACCTCAATGCAAATAAAAAATAATTCAATTTAAAATAAGTTTTTACTTAAACTAAAATAAACTAATCTATTTATAAATATACTAAAATATCTTTATCTATTAATGATATTTATGAGTGTCTATCAATAATAGACAATGATATTTTGTTATATTTGAAAACATTTTTAGTAATTTTGTAATTTAAAATAGTTACCTTTTTTTTTTGTTCCTATACTTTGAATTTGTTCAATTCAGTTCTTATATTTTTCAATTATTTAATTTTAATGTCTGTATTTTTAATAAATTTGAAATTTAGTCTCACTACTAATTTGTTGTTGTTTTTTAAATACATATTGTTATCTATTATAATTTTAATATAAATTTTTGAAATATATTCATACATTCTATTTGAAAATTATTATTATTATTTAATCAATTTCGGTAAAAACATTAATTTTGAAAGATTAAATTTAAGATCTATGGAAAGTATGACTAAAATTGAACATACTTTAAAGCATGAAAACCAAAATTATATTTTGATCTTTAAAATACTATTTTGATTTATGTATTTTAAATTTTATTTTATTTTAATCTTTATACTTTTATTAGTTGTCGTACTTTCAATGAATCTTAAATTAGTTTATATACTTTAAATTTAGTCACTTCAAGTTAATTTTCATAGTGGGAGATGGACGATCGAACTTTCGATATCTAAGGAGAAAAGTCATACTAACTACGATCGAGTTAAGCTCATACTAACCATAATAATAACTTCTACAGAGGAGAGGATACTTTTTATCCATAAGCTTTTACAATTTATAAAGGAGCCTAAATTTATTTTTGAAAAATTCAACAAAAACTAAATACAAAACACTATTGTTAAGATTGATTGAAAGGTGGAAGAAACAAAATTCAAATTAAAGGATCAGAATTATATGTATATATAAAGCAATAGTTTTATAATGGTCATAATGGAAATCCAACTTTCTTTTAATATCAAACAAACAAAAAAAGAGAAATTTAGACGTCCCCTTCCCCTTTCCTCCAAACCCCATTAATGCTTAATTTTGTCAGCTTTTGGAATATATATATATATATATATATATTTTTGATTTAAAGTGAAAATAACGTTTGCTCATATTCATTGTCTAAGTCAGGCCCTAGTCTATGGACACTTTATTAACTTGTTTTTTCTTTTTTTCCTCTCTTTCTTTATATTTTCTATATTTCTTCTTTTGTTACTTGCTAGTATTTGCATTTGTTTAAGATAATTATTTCAATGTCCAACCGCGTTACCGATATCTTTGACAAAATGCACGCGGTAAGTGGGAGATACATGGACCCCCAATTAATTGTCAGACAGCTTAATATTCAATTTCAAAGGCACTCTAATTTGTAAGCTTTGGCAATTGAATGGGTAAAGCTACATATTTTAATTTGGGAATTTTTTTTGGTTGGTTTAGATTTCAAAATATTACCATTTAAGCTTAAGTTTTGTGTTTGATTTTAAGTTGGGTATATTTAGTTTAACTTTTTAAATATTTGATTTTGAAAATAAGTCATTTTAGAAAAGACTTAAATGCTTGACAACCACTCAAAATAGTTTTGAAACACCTACGAAGTATATTTTAAATAATTTTTTTTAATCAAAATAGTTTAAATAATAATGACTTCTTTGAAAAAAAAAATTTCCTTTATCTTAATCCATATGTTTTAAAATGTTATAATTTTATCTTTAAGATTTGAGTTTTGTTTTCAACTTGGTTTTATATTTCAATATTTATATTTTTAATCTCGATTTTTCATTGAAAATTCATTTTCAATCATCAACGTTAATATCTACTAATTAATTTAAAATAATTATGAAATGAAAGTTTAAATTTAACTTTCATATGGATGAAAAACAGTAAAATTTTATTAATTATAATTTTTTTATAATTTTAGATTAATTAATAGACATTAACTCTAAGAACGGAAAGTGAGTATTTAGTCAAAAATCAAAGTTAAAATGTAAATTTTGAAATCTAAAGACCAAATTAAAAACTCAAAATTCAGGATAAAATTGTAACATTTTGAAACTTATGGACTAAATTGAAACAAAATTTAAAAGATTAAATGGGTAAAATCTTGAAACCTAAAATCCAAATGAATCATAGACTCGAAACCTATGGACCACAAATATATTTTCTCTTTTAATCTATCAATTAAATACTATTTTGGTTAATATCGGTCTCTGTACTTTTAATCTCAGTATTTTTTGAGACGGGCTAGATTTTGATTTTTTTAATTAAAGTATTTTTTTTATTTTTAAATTAAAAGAAAAAAGAAAAAAGAAAAAAAAGAACCATAATTGGTTAAGTTGAAGAAGTGACGATTTTTTAAGAAAAGGGGGTGATAAAGATTTCAATGCATATGGCCAAACTTATTGAAAAGTAAACCATAAGTTGGACATTTGAACACCGGCTCTCACATTTTCAATTGGAAATTAAAATTGGTAAAGTAGTGATAGGTTTGAAGATTTGCGATATTAGTATCCTTGATTCGACTGATCATCACTTGGTACTTTTTTTTTTTTTTTTTTTTTTATTAATATATATATATATTTTTTTTTTTTTTTTTTTTTTTTTTATATGAATATATATATATATATATATATTTTATTTTATTTTTTACAAAATTATATTTTCCTTTTATCTCTTATCTATACATATTCATTGCGCCATTCCCCACTATCTTATTATGAGCTTTTTTTTAACACAAATTTTCCATGGTTAATGATAATTAATAATCTCTGTATCTCATATATTAATTTTGTCCTAATCTTCTATCTCCCACACCAATCATTCTCTACATACATATAATCTCTTACTTATTAAATATCTCCTATCACACATGTGCATACAACATCACATTTTTTTTTTTTTTTTTTGTATTACTTTTGCATTAAACACATACTAATTATACTTTCTAAACCTTTCTCCACGTACATATACTTTCTTCACAAACCCCTTTTTAACCTATTATATTTTATCTTTGTCTCTCTGTGTCTGTACCTCCCTCTCATTCCAAAAAAAAAATAATAATAAATAATAATAATAAAATAAATAAATAAATAAATAAAAAAAGATGTTTCCAAGTTCATATTGTCCATTCAAATAGCGTAAATGGTTTAAAACTTCACAATCACTTTTCATCTTATTGTCAATTCATTTTAAGATGAAATTTCATAAAGACGTTTATTTAGCTTAATCTTTTATTAATTTATTTCTATTTTAGTTGTGCATTTTCTCTTTTCTCTATGTTATGGTTTATTGATCCTATCTTTGTTTGTATGTTATGTAGTCTTTTTTCATTCCTTAGATATCTATCAACGGTGGACACTATGTTCATTGTTGAGTTTTTCTATCTTCACCTAAAATATTCTTTTTCTTAATTTAATATGACAAAATCTTATGTTTAGTTGATATGGTTGTTGAGAAAAATCTCTTACTACCGTTGTAGAAGTAAGCCGAAATTAATTAAAAAATTAAATGAAAATAATAAAAATAGAAGACATACGTGGAAAATTCCGAAATCGGAGAAAAAATCGCCACCATCCAGAATTAAATCTACTATGTGAAAGAAAAAATAATAAAAAACGGTTATAATCACATAGAATTCTCTCTCCGATCATAATTATAAGAACAATTTCTTACATCTTTTGTACTACTCGCATCTTTAATCTCACTCGCAAACTAAAAGATACAAAAGAGAATTTAACGAGAGTTAACATACTTAAGTTTGAAGTATTTCTAATTGGAACAATGAGAAATTGGAGTCATAGACTCTTTTTATACTGCTTGGATTCCTTGAACCTTTTCTTATGTGGTACAACTACTTTTTTGATGTTTTGTCCTTAACAATGACGTCAAAGCTCATGAGCCCACATGGGTACTTAGTAAAAAAGAAAGATCTAACCAAAGAATAGTAAACATAAAGAAACACCATCTAGAAAGATGAATTGATCGTGCAACTCGAACCAATCCTCAAATTTAAAACACTAGATCGATTGCAATTAAAAAAAGAAAAAAAAGGAACTTTACCAATCTATACCAGCTCAGTTTTGGAATAATTTCTTCCTCCCGCTAGCCATTCCCAAAGCATCTATTTGAATAAAGATTTTGGCAACATCTTTTTGTCAGTGGATTTGAAATGCTTGTATATTATTATTGATTATAGTTGTCAAAAACATCCTCAAAACCAATTGATATATATTTGTTGGCACATACTTGAATCAATTTTTAAAATTCTCCTCATTGCACTATAAATACAGAGAGTATGGGAAGTACTTTCAACACCATCATATGTAAGCTATCAAGTACTTTCTCTCTTGACACTAATGAGAAAATACTTGCAAAAACAGTTTATTTTGTTGAAGATAATTCTTTAACTAAAAAAAGAAAAAAAAAGGTTCCCTTTATAGATCATAAAATTAAAACAGCAAGTTGATACTAAAGTAGGTTAAAACCATCTTTGTGTCACTTTCTAATCTAGTACATTAATTATAGATAGAAATGAAATGGGAGTTTGGTAAAGATAAATAAAAGAGAAAAAAGCATATAGATATAGAATTACGAAGTGAGGAGTTAGGTTGTAGTAGAGTAGTGATCAAAATAAAACCTAGGGGGTATTATATATAATTATTATAGATGGTTCCACTAAGAAAATTAATTAAAGAAAGACCAAGAATTAGAAATGAGGGGAGATTAATTAAAGTGGTTGGTGGAGATTGGAGGAGGAGGCCCAAGTTCCCAAAGAGATTGATGAAGTGATAAGATAGATGTGGGGCTTATGATCACAAATGCTTCTTCTTTTTCATGGAACCTCTCATTATGCCAACCTCATCAGCTGCATAATCAATAAACATTTTAACAAATGTTTCCTCTCTAAAACCTTTATTTTTTTTCCACCTAAAGGGAAGAAGGAGGAGAAAAAAATGGGCCTTAAGGGTTTTCTTTTTCCTTTTTTGGGTCCAAATTATTTATTTATTTATTTTAAAGAGGGTATTAGGAATGATTGGAAACTAAAATACTCAATGGGAGATTTAAGCATAATCTCAATTGAAACATATCAAAACAAAATAAAAGTTGAGGAAGGGCAATATTATGAGCAAGTTGGGTCTAATATATATATTATTCGCCATCATATTGTTTTTTGTCTTAATCTTTGGTTTTATACTCTTTACATGTGATATTCTATAGCTATTTGGATGGTGATTTTGTCTTATAGGAGATGGTGGTTTATTATCAAATGTCTAGTTTTTCTTTAAAGCATATATGACAAGGAGGTTAGGGATATTAAATCTTTTCAAAATCTAATTTAATCATAAGACTGTGTATCATAGAAATTCTCTTGAAGAGATTATGCGACAAAATTTAGTTTAATTAAAGTTTTCCTATGTATACCTTTGTTTTAAAAAGAAGAAAGAAAAATCTAAGCATAATTTAGTTTAATTAAAGTTTTCCTATGTATACCTTTGTTTTAAAAAGAAGAAAGAAAAATCTAAGCATGGAATTAGGGTTGAATTTAACTTTGTCTTTAATGATAATGTTATCTTTTGAAATAGGCATGTATATTTACTATTTAAAAGTTTGGGATCAGAATTCAGTTTTTTCTTAAAAAAAAAGAAAAAAAAAACTAAAAAAAGAGATGCATTGGATTGAAATCTTTTGACAAAATTGCTCCCTTTTTACTTAATGCTTTCCTTTTGCAAAGGGGTTGAATTTTTGAATTTGTAGACCTAAAACTTTTGGTTTTTATCTCATTTCAAAACATATTGTTAGGAATCAATTCAAAAGTTGTAGATAATGGAGAAATTACTTTTACTCATATAGTTAAATTTTCCTCAATTCTACTCTTTTTTTTCTTTTTTTTTAAAAAAATTTTAATTGTTGTAATTATATCGGCTTTCCAACCATCCTCAAAGAAAGAACCATTGAATATCTTGTCGGATAGTATTTATTTATTTCCTCTTGAATACTTCAAGAGCTTACTCTTATCTAAATCACGTCTTTTTCTAATTAACTCTCTACAAAGATCAATCATAAATGATAATTCTTTGTTATATACCTTTATCATACAATTAATCAATTAATTTTTGTTAAATCATAAACCATTTAAAGTAACTTAAAACTTTTGGAACGATAGTAATTTAACAAGAGATCAGAATAAGAGGTCTTGTATTCAAACTCTTGTAATGTCATTTCTTCCTTCAATTAACATTAGCTCACTTTATTAGGCAATCTACAAATTCTAAAATCTTTCAAACCCTGCCATTTTACCTTTTGGGTACAATGGTAATTGTTACAATTTCAATATTTAATGAAGCCTTCCCTATGCAATCTTTTGATCATTACAACTCAAATAACTGTCTTCACTTATGTACCCTAATTAATGTGAGACTTTGTTTGTACTCCTAAACATTAACCAAACAGATAAAATCCTCAAGATAAAATGTGATGAGTTTTGGACTTAGTCTTGCAAAGTCCTTGATAAATCATTAGATGCTCGATTAAAGTGGTAGTTATCTCAAATAGTATGATATATGCTAATATTTGTAGTGCAAATTGGTCAGAGAAGGAAGTGATCATGACTATATAAGTGAGGACAATTATTACTATTGGTATGAGACTTTTTGGATGTGGTTCCAAAAACAAAATTATATAAAGATTTATCTCCTATTGTCTTTTATCAACTAAGTAAATCTAAGACATATGACTCCCAAAGTCAGCTTTTAGAATAATAATATCTCCATTATATATCCAACAATATATACTAATACTAGCTATTTTGAGCCTAATCTAGTATGACATTACTTTTATTTTCCACCCAAAGAACTTTTGTACGAAAATCATCTCTCACAAAAGAACATTTCTACCTACTTTTCTACACAAATTAAAGTACCTCACTTTCCAATTATGTTTGAAGATACCTTTACTTTCCTTCTTAGTCTTAGATGCTTATTCAGAAAATTCCAATATAAACCTACGTTAGCACCCAAAATACACATATAATATAGTACTAGCAAAACGTGATATAACATTTTGGGAAAGGAATGAAGGAAAAAGAAAACAAAAGCATGTTTAATACAAAGCAAAGTCAAACGAAAAAAGAAACAAGGATTTGAAATGTGTAGAATGATTATTAAACTAAAATGTGCCTAAATGGGCGTAAATTTGAAAAAACATGGATTTACAAGTTCATAGAATTTTGAAAGAAAGAGGTAGCCGACCTCATAGGGAGAAAGAGACATAAAACAGTCAAACAATGTTTCTTTGTAAGAGTGTTTGGTCCTATTGGTGTTTCTTTCGGAAAAGCAAAATGGCCCATCACAACTAATTTATTATCATCTCCTAAACCTCCCCTTTTTTTATTAAAAAAAAAAAAAATACAATTCAATTACCATAAGCCTTGTTTAATTAAGATTCACACTAACGTGTCTTGTTTTTAGTGCTTTGTCTTAATAATTATAATAATATTGTAATGGGGACGAGAAGTAGAACAATCCATTCTTTTATATATTCCCTATTGATTGTCCCAATTAAGGATTTGGTATGGCGCTCCTCTAATCATTTTATTTTATTTTTTGGTTGCTAAATTAAGTTCAAAACTTGATGCTAATAAGGTCTCAAAAGCACGCTGAAAAGAGGGAGACCATTTTACCCTACAAGTAAAGCTTCCCCTTAGTAGGAGAAATAAAATAAAACATAAAAGACAAAATCAAACCCAAGAGTACAAAATAACTTTCTACCCTTCCTTTTGCTTTTCCTTTTTTTAATCCACATTTAACACCACATTTTCTTATTTCTTATCCTTAATCATCTCCCTTTTCTCTTAAAACTAATTTTACTTTCTAGTTTCTTCTCGTTTGACATATTAATACCTCTTCTATATGCGCGATTTAAGAAAACAATCATATTTTGTAAAGAAAAACATTAAGTGTATCTTGAGCAGCACCCATTTTAATGTACTTTATTAGCCGTCCAACCAAGGTTTATTAAATTTTTTATTTTATTTTGTTGTGTTAGTTGATGTAGAAAGATCAAAAGGTATAATAAATAATAATTTGAATAAAAACAACAAGAAGAGAACGTTTTGCCAAGTGGGAAATTAAAATCTCCCTTTTCTTTCTTGTTTCCTATTGGGTTCATCTCTTTAATTTCTAGTGAAATGTCTAGTGAAATGAAGAAAGGTGGGATTTTTCTTGATGGGTTGGGACAAAATATAACTTAGGGGGATCCCATGTTAATTTTTTTTTTTTTTTTTTTGAAAAAAAAGGTCCCACGTGTGGAACAGAAATCAGAGTGTGTTGTGCAATTATAATTTCATCCCTATTTAGCTTTATATGTATGTTGGGGTTCACTTGCTTGGGGATTCCAACAATGTGGGCACCCCATTTCCTGGATATTGGAGCCACCTTTTTAAGATCATTGTTAGATTTTTTACACTTCATTCACTTTCTTTCCCTATCTTTTATACAAGCACGCTCTTCCTAAAGAGAATGCTTTTGAGAATCCTATGCCCTTTCCCATTTCTATTACTCTTTGTAACCAATTTCATTAAAAAGATTAAAAAAAAAAAAAAAAACATGAATTTATCAAATTTTGTGACACCTAATTACACGTTCAATTTAATGCCGACTTGTCCAACCCAAAGTTCAAAGTTAATGGACAAAAGGTGCTAGAAGAACGTGCGTCCCTAAAAGAAAATGTCAAGTGTCTCTGAGTTTGGGCCAACCAGCCAAACTAGTAAATATATACCAATTGCAAAATAAAACTATGCAACCCTAGAACATCACATGTAGCCTAGTCGAGGACATGTTTACAAATAGTCTCATTTGACCACCCAAAAGAGGAATATTAAAGGAAGAGATCTTACCTTATACTTATACTAACTTAAACATTAGAGGAGTCTAATAGACTCAGCACCACATTGGTATAAATATTTTTTACAGAAGTCAGCTAAGAAGATATAAATATAGAGATCAAACTAAAGAAAAGTAGAGTAGAGGTCAAGGACACCAAATACCCGCAACAAAGCCCAAGACAAAGAAAATAAGAACGCGAATAGCCACCAATTCTTCTCACTTTGATTTCACTGTTCAACAAAAACATTTCACTGTTTATACAACTCTTGATGTTTGTACATCAGTGTGCAGACAATTTGTATTCAAATGCTAACCAATAAATCAAAATCCCACTACCCAAAATTTATATCACACCCTCTCAAGTCTCAAATCACAACCTACTACTCTGAATACTGTTTCCAATAATCAATACAAAATCAAACTCCATTGATGTTTTTTCTCTGTAATCATGTCTTTTACTTGGGGGCACACTGCTCCACCACTGCATAAATATTCCCACTTTAGCTTAATAAATACAATATCCACAAAGATCATTGTATAATTTCTTTTTTAGTTCAATTAATTAAACTCTTACATGTAGAGGATTTGATTTAATAATTGAAGTGAAGGGAAGGGCCATCCCCAGCCATGTTTTTTAGCAGAAACTATAAGTTTCAAAGAAAAAGAGAGGAAGAGTTACCCTCTGTCAAATTAACAAAAATGGGGATATCTCTCTTTATCACATCTTTATATAAAGATGCATTTATTGAGTTTTTTTTTTTTTTTTTTTTTTTTCTTCTCTTCATCAAAACAGAGCATACTGAACTTCTTTCTCTCATTTCTGCCCCTTGACTTGACACCACCTCCCATAACTTGATCATCTTTCTTTTCAATTTTTATTTCTTTTGTATAATTTTGTATTTTATTTTGATTTTTATTTTTAATTTTGTGGGCTTTTAGTCTGAAGAAGTCAGGTAGACAAATCCTGAACCATGGTCAAAAGTCTTGAATGAATAAGCTGGCAAAATCTCAGCTACCTTCACTTCCTCAAAATCCAATTTATTCCTTTTCTTTCTCTCTGCCCAAGTCTGTATTGCCACCAAACTTTGTTTCCATGGGGCTACAAAATTAAACCACAAAATTTCCCCAACCTGTCAGACCCACAACCCTTAACAACTAAAGTAATTCACTTTCTTGATTCTTCTTCCAATTTCTTTTTTTTTTTTTTTTTTTTTT
>QLSR01000284.1:531335-554530 GCA_031780015.1 Citrullus colocynthis
TTTTTTTTTTTTTTTTTTTTTTTTTAATCCAACTTACCATATTAAAGTTTCAACTCCAATGTACTCTTATCCCTCCATTTTAACTAATTACTTTTTCTTAGCACTTTTAATGCATATGTTAAAACTCATATCTCCATGCATATTTATATGATTGAAATAGGTTTTTGATTGGGACCATATTTTTTTTAAAGCTACCATCTTCATCAAACTGAATTCATTCATGTCTGTCAAATGAAATGATTTGCTTTAATTTTGAAGGCCTTTAGAGGGTCCCAAAAAATTGGTCTCTTCTCTTAAGTCTTAATAGGATGTAAGTTAAAAAGTTGGCAATGGATGGCCTTCTTTCTTTTTTCACTGCAAACTGCAGACTTGCATGAAATTTTAGTCATTAATTATTACCATTTGAGCAACCCTTTTCAAAAAAATTTATTACATTACTACAAATGTCACGTTCTCAGTTGTCAATTGTCACTTGCTGTCCTTTGCACAAAAGTTGTGGGTTGAAATGGGCCAGGACATTATGATAACTATCAAGGCCCATGTCATTTCAATGATGTCTTAATGGGCCTACCACCCATTTCTTGGCCTACAATTTCCATCTCCAGTTACCTTACAGTGAGACACACCCAATACTTGGGCTCAGAACTGGGCTGTGAGATATATGCCTATGCCCACACCTTTCAATGAGAGCTGGCATCATAACATTTAGGGTTAGATCAGATGCTCCCATGTTCCTTTTTCCTTCTTAAATATGGCTTCTAAGATTTTATTTCAAATCACTTCAAATCATCTCTCTTATCGATTGTGTTTGTATAATTTCAGGTTGAAATTCAAGTTTAAAAATGTAAAAACGAAGTATCGAACCGTGAAATAATCAGTGTCTTGAAAGCATGTTTTGGAGCTATCAGTGTCTTGAAAGCATGCTTTTGAGCTAAATCGTTTCTTGCCGATTGCTCTCTAAAGTTAACACAATATCCTTCTCAGACATGCACTCGTCAGAGAAGTATTGTAATCAAATGGAAACTTTGCTCGAACTAGAAAAATGAAAATAGAGAGAAATACATTAACAAAAAACCGAGAGTCCTCCTAAAGAAAAATGCTTTTAATGTGATATAAAACACTTGTAAATCTTTCAATATGGAACAAAAAGTACATTGTTAATTTTATATTAAATCATTCCAACAATTTACTAGTCATCCTCGTTAGAAAATCATTCTAAACCAGCATTAAGTTTGGACTAAGAGATGCATGAATAGATAGCCGAAAGTTTTCGGCTTTATAACATGCATATGCATGTTTCTAAAATGGGTGAAGTTAAACTTTTTTGTTTTTGAAGTTGAATGGAAGCCCATGTGATGGTTATACAGCATGATTGAAATATCCATACTTGGCTTGGTTGCATTATTTATGAGTAGATTTGATTTGACCTTCAAAATGATAGCTCTGCCATAGCCCCAGCCAGGTAAGTTGCCCTTGTTGGTTTTCAACTACTCAGCTTCTCTTCTCCAGCGCTCAGTCATGGACGGTAAAAAATTTGTTCCAGTGTATTAGAAGATGTGATTTATGAGATCTGAAGTTGGCAAGAAATGACAGTAGAATGAGGACCACTAACCAAGAAGACCTTTTCGAATCTCAAAGAAGGAGATAAACTAGCACATTCTCAACAAATTTTGTGCTCACCCTCATACCTCATTACAGATCTTCGACTGCACTTCTTACTTAAACGAGTACAAGAAAATCTCCTAAAGGAAGGAAAATAATTACAAATATTGCAAATTTTAGTTACTATCTGTGATAGATTGCACCCAGATAGATATCTATCACTTTAACATATAGACACTGATAGGTGTTTATCCGGGCCTATCGCGGTCTATAATAGATAAAAAGTAAAATTTTGCTATATTTGTAAATAGTTTGATATTTTTTTCTATTTATAATAATTTTCTTAATAACAACAATAATAATAACAAAAAATATCAATTTATACCCCTAAATTTTGATGGTTATATTAATTAAAGTTGTGAACAAATAATTGCATCAATTTAAACTCTAAACTTTTATAGTTATCAATTTACACCCTCCAAATTTTATTTGACCGATATCATGTGAAACCTATAACTTAAGTCAATTAAATTCCTAAATTTTTATAAGTCAATCAATTTAATCCTTTCATTATGATTACCTTTGAAAATCATTCATGCATTTAATTCTCAAACGTGTGTAGATTTCTTCAAATATCGGTTTTACAAATGTGTGATTAGAGTAAATGCATAAATGATTTTCAAAAGAAATTTTGTTTAAGAGTCTAAATTGACTCATTTATGAAAGTTTAGGGGTTTAATTGATAGAATTATAAATTTCACATTAGATTTTTCCAAACGAGAACATATAGAGCATGTAAATTGATACACTATTAAGAGTTTAAATTGATATAATTATTAGTTTATAGTTTAAATTGGTGCAACCCCTAAAGTTTAGGGGTATAAGTTGATATTTTCCCTAATAACTCAAAATATATTTGGTTAAGATACCATTTTGGTGTTTGTATTTTGAGGTTTGTTCAATTTTAATCCTTATACTTTCAATTTTTAATTGTTCAATTTTAGTTCTTATACTTTTAATAAATCTTAAATTTAGTCCTTCAAAGTTAGTTTTTATCAAAATTGACCAAATAATGACAATAATTTTTACACAAGAACATATATAATATGTGAATATATATTCAAAATTTAGAATAAAAATACAAATAAATAACAAAAAAGTGTTTGAAAAAATCAACACTAAAAAAGCAATAGGAACTAAATTTAAGATTTATGTATGATGACTAAAATAGGACAAACTTCAATTTACAAAAGCCAAAATAGTATTCTAACCAATATATTTTTGTCTTCAACAATAGTAACGCACATTATCCACACACCTTCTAAAGCTATATTAGTATTAACTGTATAAGAAAATTTTCGATTACAATAAATTGATCGCCTTTACTAATTCTCATTTAGAGAATCACACTCACGAAGGGTGGTTCATTATCCAATTATCAAGACATCCTAATATTTTATCCTAAGGTAAGTACTTACCACAAATTAGTTCTATTTCTCAAAGTTCCTTCCCATCTTTTTTTTCTCACACCTTAATATTACTAGACCAAACCGTAAATATAATTCGACTTTAATAAAAATACATACCATTTATTTTATGTTTGAATCTTCATCTTCAAATTATTGAACTCAAAAAAATAAAAATAAAATAAGTAACATCTTGTCTTTGTCATGTAATAACAAATGGGATAAAAGGTTTAAGAAGCTAATTTTTAACTATGATAATAAAAATGATCTGACTATTAACATCTTAATTAATCAATTATGATTGATTATAGAGTAAGTTTGCATGAGTGCGTAGAACAAATAACCTCAACCATATACATGACTGATTATGTAGTATAGCATTTGAAATCTTTTTAGTAAAAATTGAATCATCTATAACTTTTTTTTTTTTTTTTTCATAAGGAAGCTAGTCAAGAAATTGGTAAAATGATGACCTAAACGTAGTTCACATATATAGCTCGAAGATATGGTGAATGGTTATTTATTAGTTTATCAACCTATACTTCGTGTATATTCATATAATAGCAATATTATCATGATGGGATATTGTTATAGGTGTGGGTCTACGGTATAAAGGTAGTGTTGTATTGAAAATAAGCAAATTAAAATCTTTAAATTTGCACAAAAATTATGTGAACCTAAAATTAGATAATGTAATGTTATTTTTATAAAATTCGACAGAACAATGGTGAACAAGTGGAGTGGAGAGTATGCTTTGTTTCAATTTTTTTTTTTTTTTCCATTGATGAATAATTGTCGTGATTTTATTATTATTATTATTTTTAGTTCATTGTAGGGTGAAAACATTGATTAGAACATAACAATTTAGGTATGCCCACCTTGACAATTATTGTGGTAACTTAATAATAGTAATATTTACCCAATATACACAGATTTGAAAGTTTTGAAGGGCACAACTAGAGTTACAAACCTTATGATACATTTTCTTGGGAAGTCCTTTAACCATGGGCTATATAAATTGAGTAGGCAATTTGGGATACAACAAATTATCAGCACGATCAATTTAAACATAGTTTAATTGGTTAATTCATATGTTTTCGATGTAGGACTAGAAGTTCGATCCTCTATAGTTGAACATAAGATTGAAGTTGCAATGAAATGACATGAAAAAGATACTTTGTTGGGGATATGCGAAAAGCATACCCAACAAAAGCCAACCGATTTAAAGTAGTGGAAAGAAAACATAGTTAGTAACGTGCAACTAAGAAGCCACTCTAGTTAATAACACTTGACTCGATGCTCATCCAATATGAAGTTAGGGCTTTACAACATCTAACAACCTTCTTTCCATGGACAAACATCTCAATCCATTGCTCAAAATTCAATACAAAACTGTATATGCAAACTATTTCCCACAAATTGATTAACATATATAAATGATACATCCTCCATCCAAATCCCCACAAGAAATTTAAAAACAAAAAAGGAGTAAAGTTAGAATTACGTACATAGCTCTCGCAAAGAAACAGACGAGTTTATAAGGGAAATGAATCGATGTCTCTAAAATCCTTTAGGGCCAGTTTCTTTAGGAACAGCGGGTTTATCAGCCATAGAAAGACAATATTTAGCAATCTCTCTAAACTTGGGGACGCTCCTAAGATCAACCTTGGTACCATCTTGGAGAGTAATTACAACATCACCCCATTCTCCGATGAAACGTGGCACTACCTGAACGTCCTTGATCACCTGATATGAGAAATCGCTTCTTTCCTCACCCGTCAGTCCCGAAATCACTGTCACCCGCAGGTTGGTGAACCTGTATCTGAGGTAAAAAGCCCTAGAAACCGCGGCCAGAGTCAAGGGCAGCCAAAGCAGAGTAAAACCCAGAAGAAGATTAGCCAACAGGTCGCCGTAGTGGGCGCCGCCGTCGAAGAACACGATTTCTTCGGCGGCGTTTTTCGAAGCGGCGGCGGCGGCCCGAGAAGTGTTGGTGGAGGAAGAGACGAGGATGCGGGTGGTGGGTCTGTTGAATTGTGGCGTGATTTTTGAGGGGAAATTATATAACAGTGGTCGGTGGGTTGAGGAGGAGGAGGTGGTGGTGCTGGCGGCGGCGGTGGGTGAGAAGACGGGGGTGGAGGAGCTGGCCATTTGGGGGCGTTATCTGGAACTGTAAGGGGAGAAATGAAGCAGAGAAGTGGTTGAAGGATGGTTTTGAGATCTCTTGGTTTCTATTGGTTGGAGGGTGAATGGTGGGGCCCCAAAGCTCACTTATGTTATTGGATATTATTTTGGCCACGTGGCCTGTTCCATTTAGCTATGAATGTGTTTATTTTCTTTCGTTTTGTAAATATTTGGGAAATGGACCTCTATTTTTATGGGCTAGCGGCCCATTTAACGTAAGGCCCAATTTGGATTGTTTTTGGGCCTCTAAATATTTGGCATCCATGTCCAAGTCCAAGGAGCTTGAGATCCTCTATCTGCAAGGAGTCGGTGTTCTTGGACATCAAAATAGTTTGCTTTTGATCCCGCTCGCTCCAGTGATTTTTTTTACAACACGTGAGTTAGGAGATCGAACTTCAGACTTTAAAGTTGATAGGAAGAATTTAATGTTTACTTTGAAAGGTGAGATATTTATGTAGTTATATAAATACTTGTTCGTATGTATGAATACATTATTTTATGTTAAATAACATATTTAGTCTCTAAATTTTTAGATCTATGTCTACTTACTACTTAAAATGTTTAATGAGTTTTTAAACTTTAAATACAGAATACAAAATTTAGGAATCTATTAAACATTTTTAAAATTAAAAGTCACGCATTTATTTATACTTTAAGTTTAGTGACCAAATAAATAGACCTAAAAATTCAAGGACAAAACTTGTAAGTGAGTCTTATAGTATGAATGGCCAAGGTGGCTCAAGTTAATATTTATATTTCTTTAATAATTTAGATGTAATTTAATTGTTTCCAATTTTGTTCTTTCTAAAACATATTAAATAATAATATTTCTTATCATTTTAACAATATTTATGATGTGGCTGACATTAGGGTGTTGGGAAGTTATCTAAAATCTAACCATTATGTTGTACATATAGAACTGTTTTTTGGGATTTTGAATTTTGGGAAATGTAGTTTTTCATCTCTCTCGACGATAGAGATTCATCACCATCCTTTTGAAAATTTTGATTTAGGATTGTGTGCTTTAAACATTCAGGTAAGATTGATCAACTTGTTTGTGAGCGTTCAAACCTTGAGTATAGGGAGCTAATTCTCCTTACCTCCTTATCTTTAATCATAAGGTAACCTTATCCAAATCTCCATAACAAAGAGTTACTTGCTAGGGTTTATGTGTCACCTTATTTTTTATAATTATTATTATTATTCGAACGAGGTTCAAATAACAAAGAGTTCCCAATTCTCAAGTTGCTAGGGTTTATGTGTCACCTTATTTTTTATAATTATTATTGTTATTCGAACGAGTTACTAGAGATAGTGGGATTAATAGGTGCATCTTATTTTATTTAGGTAATATTATTAGTACAATATGAAATAAATTATTTGAATCATAAACTTTTTGGCTGCTAACCTATTTTATAGGTTAGTTGAGTTATGCTCACTTTGAAATTAAAAGGTCGACGTGTTTTAAATATTTCGTCTCTTTTTAGTACAATAAATGTAGGGCATGAAGATTTGAATCTTCTATCTTTAAAAGAAAAAGTATATGTATATTAGATTTTTCTAGAAGTATATTAAAGAGGTAATTTATACTCTAAAATTTAAATTTGAAATTGTTTCATAATTAACAATTATAATTTAAACCTAAAACTCAAGTAATAGTTTTTATTTTTTATTTTTTATTTTTTTTTATAAGTTGAATCCAACCTTTTGACTTTGAAATTGATAATATAACCATTATGTTACCGAAAATTTTGAAAAATGCAAATTATAGTTGCAGTAAAATCATGGAAAGAGTGCAAGAAGCTAATTGTGGTTGCATCCAACATTGAAATATGCATAGAGCAGAGCATGGATGCCCAGACCAGAAGGGAATACAGAACTTGTCGTCTTCTTTAAATTATGTAATGTCAGTTCTTAATTTTAATTTCTTTAAACTCTAGTAGTTTCTAATTACATCCATTAAATTATGTAAATCAGTTAATTAACTTTAAAAGTTGCTAATTACATCCAAACATCTCCACTCTCTCCTATAAGCCCTACTGATCATCCATAATTGGGCGTTTTTTTTTTTTTTTTTTTTTTTTTTTTTTAAATTATATCATCCGAGTCAAACTACTCCAATTTGGCTGCCCATGGTTTGTCGCTTTGGGTTTCATCAGAAGCTTTCTTGCTTATGTCTTTCGAATTTTTTGTTGTTGCCGTTTATCTCGTTTTCAAGCTCATTGTTATCTATTAAAAAGAGGAACCGTTAAATTTGACTTAAGAATTTATATGACATAATTTTAAGTGGGGTGGGGCTCGAATTTCGTCTTTGTTAGATGATGTTGCAAGTCTCTTATAGACTTGACCTTTCGGCCTGCTTGTCATTTGGTCTGATCTCGAATTGTTTCAAATTGAACTTACATGAGAGATTCTCACGCTAGTTTGGTGTTGAGCCTACCACACTATATCATAAGTTAGCAGTAGGAGTGTATAGTTTAGGTAAGCACACAAAAAGTAAGACCAAGACTTTCTTTTAAAGATCAAGACTCTTTTTTGAAGATTACTTTACTCTTTTCCTTTGGGTCATCGAACGGGGCTATCATATAGGTCTTTATTTTGACATTCGCCTCTGATTACGTGTAATGTCAGTGAGGTCAAGATTGTTTTTGATGCTTGAGGTTGTAGAGTACTAAACCGAACACCACTCGTTTGTTTCTTGATTGTATATTTATCGACTCTTCTAATCGGCCTAAATGCCAAAGTGTTGACATTTTCCTTTTGAGACGTGTGTACCCTTGTGCCTCCTTCTAATACCTTTGGATTTGGGCTCACATGTAGACTTTACACCTAGCCTCGAGCAACATTAAACAAAGTGAGATGATAGAAATTTAGATGAAAAATTAGACTGCATTAGAAGGAAAGTATTTCTAATTTGTCCACTATAGCTAATAAGAATTTTTCTTTCGACTTAACGAGAATATTGTATACTAATGAAGATATTATATTTTATTTGAATTTAAAGTTTGAGATTTGAAAACATATCTGACTTTTTAATTCTTATTATCTTTTATTTGAATTTAAAATTTGAGATTTGAAACCATAGACTTTATGATTATCATTCATAAACTTATTGTTCAAATATTTTATATGTTTTTGTCTCTACTGATTTTTTAAAAAAATATTCTTAAAGTTACTCAAAGAGTTGGTGTAAATATAACACTTAATTTTAGAGTTTCATAAAATTGAGCTACCTTGTAAGCTACCTTGTAAGGTAATAACCATCAGTTATGTCTCTCTCTAAAGTATACTTGTATTTCGTCAAATCCTTTTTATATACGTATGACTCAATTTATTCATATCAATATTTGTAGTAAAGCACGAAGTTTGGATTTTATAGCCAAATTATAGTATTATAATATTATAAATAGCTAGATAAACCTACCTATTATTATTATTATATATAGATGTAGATAATAAAGGTAAATCTAAGGTTGGACTTTTAGGCCAAGCCAACCTGACTCGTAAAACTTTGACTTTTGGATTAGAATTAATGGATCAACCGTTATGCCATATATTAGTTAGTTTTCACTTTTTTCACAAAATAGAAAAGATATTTAAACTTGTTTACATCTTCCATTGATAATCAAAATTTTAAAATCATTACCGAAATTAATCGTGAAAAAGAAGCTCCCTATGGGTAAAAGAAAGATATAGTTTTTTTTTTTTTTTTTTTCCTGAAGTTCAAAACAAGTACAAAAGAATAACCAATCTTTGGGAGTGCATGTAAACAGAAAGTTCATACTTGGAAGCTATATAATATGTAGGACTAAAGATGAATAACGTGTAGGAAAACTTAAAATCTAAAATACTAATAGTTGGAAAAAAATCTCTCATGATTACGGGAATAAAAAGATAACTTTAAAAATTAAAAGAAATTAATAAATTTGAAGACACAAAAATTAACGTGAAAAAACTTAATAAAAAATCATGAATAAAAAAATTCACTATGTGAAAATTTATTACATTACACAAAAATCTGTCTAGGAACCCAATTACAAGAATACTATCTCAGAACATCATACTACTCATACAACTAAGCTACTATACTAAGCTCGAATTAAGATGTTTAGAGGAATTGAAGGCATAGACTTTTTTTTTTTTTTCTTTTTTATAGTAATTGGAATTCATCACCTTTTTGAACTTTTTAGATGTAGATCTTTCGATGTGAGACGACTATTCTTCTAATATTTTGTGATGACTCAATAGAGAAGTATTGGTAATTTATATCCAATGATCTACGTCTAACGATCAATTTGAAGCAGTAATATTGTGACAATTTGATTGAATATTTTTTAAAAGAAAAAAAAAAAGAGAAAGATATGGAAATGAGTAAAGGAGTGGGTGAGAGTGGGGGCTCACATGAGAGGTTATGAGAGAAAAAGAGAGGATGTAATTTTCATAAGTTTGATACCCCATTTTTATGTTTTTTTCTTTGGTAGCATACTATCATTTGTCATTATAAAGAAAAAATCGGCCACTCAATACGTCCATTTCACGAGAGCGACCATTTCTCCAACTTTCTTTTGTTTTCTTCTACCATTCTTCCATCTCTTTGTCTTCTTTCCAATCTTGGGATGTGTGTTTGATTCCCCTTTTCTTTCTCTCTCTCTCAAATGTTATTTTTAGAGACCATTTAGCAAGCTGGCTTGGTAGTTTCTTTTTTCTTTTTTTTTTTTTTTATGGTTCACACTTCACAGTGGCCATGCAGCCAAATCATCACCAAAAATCATTGCAATCCAATTCACTTTATTGTGACACAGAAAACTAAGCAAATGCCTTTTTATATTTAATGGAATTAAGTCCATGGCTCATGCAATCTCTCAACGTTAATTATATTTTTCTTTAGTTTCTTCTTTCAACAAGATATGTTAGCCATACTTTATATATGTTTACTTATAATTCAAAACCCAAAAAAAAGAACATCTTTATTATTCCTCCACAAGGGGGTTCTCATCTCAATAACCGCCACCTGAAAATATATAAACATATATATTCCACTAATTTATACAATGACAAAAAATCTAACACAAAAAAAAAAAAAAAAAAAAAAAAAAAAACCCTTTAAGTTGAGATTTGAAAGAAGAAGAAAAAATGAAAAGAGAGAGGAAAAACTCATGACCAACATTGCAATTTCATTGGGGGGAGGGAGTGGAAGAAAAAGTCTTGATATTTCTCTGAGAAAAATCCAATTAAATTAAACATATTAATATTATGACATTATTAATATATAATTCTTTTTTTCTTTTTGATATTATGGGGGGTGGGGTGGGGGGGAAGATAGGGAATTTGATGGATGATGAGGATGAGGATGAAGATGATATCAGTTGAAATGTTGTTGCTCCAACCAAGGCCAGAAGCCAGAGTGATCATCCATTCCACAGAACATATTAGACAAACTGCTGCTTTCTTCTTTAGGGATTTGATGATGATTATCAAGTTGCTTTGGTGGATGATCTGATGATCTTGAAGAGGTTTGAAAGAGTTGAGCCAAAGCTGGAGGCCTTAAGGAAGAATTGGGAAAAAGAGGCCTATTTGTTGGATGTTGATGCTGATGCTGATGAGGGCTATCAATGGCTGGTGTTCTTGAGATGTCTAATTTTATATTATCAGAGCTGTTTTCACTTCTGTTACTGCAAGATCCCTCTGTTTCTTTGTTCAGGTTGATTGATTCTGTTGGCTCTCTACTTTTTAGTGCCATTATCTGTCCCCCAACATTTCACCAATTTCATAACTTCAATATACATATATACATCCAACCTTTCTTATAATTTCCCTTTTACTAATTAACTAATTAAAAATAAAATAAAAATAAAATAAAATAACCCATATGTAATCCTATGCACCTTTTTGGACTCATCATTACCATATTTTTGCCTTCAATCTAAAGAATAATCATTCCTTACATTTAGATGCATGGAAAGACAAAGAAATTTATTCATCATATACTAATATTAAATATCAGAATCTAAACTTTATGAATGAATGATGATATATAGATTGAAGAAAAAGGGATGATGGATTACCTCTGCTTGAAGTTTTTGGTTGTGGGATTTGAGGGCTTCGTTATCTGATTTGATAGCTTCAAATTGTCTTTTGAGAAGATCATAGTCTTTTTCAAGCTGCTTGGTTTTCCAGCGAGCTCTTCTGTTTTGAAACCAAATAGCAATTTGTCTTGGCTGCAGACCAAGGGCTCTAGCCAGCTGCATTTTTCTCTCAGGTTCAAGTTTATTTCCCAATTCGAAATTTTTCTCAAGTGTTTTCACTTGCTCCATGTTAAGTCTTCTCTTTTTCTCACCTGCCTGTGACCCATCATCAGAAAATTCATCCTCACCGTTATTCCCTTCTTCCACCATTTCCGCCCCTGAAAATGACATAGATCGTTTTCCTAGAAAAGATGCAACTCCTGCAAAACCATAAAGATTCAATTTTTATGAAAACCCATCTCAAAGATTAAATCTTTTTTTTAGATATATGATTGAGAAATACCATGAAAATCTTGGGGTGTGCAAGAAGGTAGAATTGGGTTGAGAGATGGAGGAGAATTAGAGTGGTGATGATGATCATGATCTTCATGGGAAGTTTGTAGCATGAAATTTGCTGGGAAAAAAGCCATCCCATTGCTTGTCATGGTGGCCGGAGCTGCAATCGCCGCCGTCTGCGGCCGGAATCTTGTCCTGTTAATGGAAGTGGGATTGAATATATGAATTCGTTTTTTTTTTTCGTGGGTTCACTTGGAGAAACACAATTTTTTTTTATTTTCCTTCTGAAAAGGCCAACTTGGGTTGGTTCAATTAATGGAGAGAAGAGAGATGGGAGGCATTTATATGAGAAATATTGGGCTATATGCCATATTAGCTTCTACGAAGACCTCCATTAGTTTCTTCTCTCTATAGATACGTAGAGAGAGAGAGAGAGAGAGAGAAACAAAAAAAGAGAACGTGTGATCTCACTTCTTCTTAGCTTCGTATTTGAGCTGCAGGATTCGTTTTCTTTTTTTTTTTTTTAATTTTTTTTTATTGGGGAAATGTATAAATCGGGCAGCTTTTAATTACAAATTTTCACCCTGTACGGATATATATATATATATATATATATATAATATGGAGAGAAGCTAATAATAATCTAAATAAAGAAACCAAATAACAGCGGCAGTAATATTGAAACATTTTTCCATTAATTTCAGATATTTAGTATATCTTAACACAAAATCTACATTTAACGATAAATTAAACACGGTCAAAGGATCTTAATTAACAGACCCACACTCAGCAGTGTAAATAAATTACAAGGAGGAAATTAAGTTGGAAGTAAATAATTAAGAGCTGAAGTCAAAAATTTTCATCATTACCTTTAATCAAAGAGTTAAGTTAATGGGTAACTTTCTGAAATCTTTTTGGAGAAAACGAATGGAGCTTTTTCCACAAATCACCATATGGATGACAGTTGTATGAAAAAAAAGAAAATAAAAAACACACACACAAACAAAATATATTTATATTTTTGTAATCATATAAATATGAAGATGAGGGTAAAGTACTTTTGAAGTTGGTAGATTCCAATTTAGTTGTTAAAGCCTTTAAATGAGGGGAGGAGGATTCAATTTGAGTGTAACATGTATAATTCAAAATTTTCAACGACTCAAAATCCAAAAGTGTCCAATTTTCTTCAATTCCAAAATCTCCAGCCTTAACAATCAAATTTTAAAAAGGGTGATTTGAGAGAAAGGGGAAATAAAGAAGAGAGGAAAACTTGGTATAGGTGATATATAATATGTGAAAAAGGCAAAATCTTTTTTGTGTGTGGATTGTTTAGAAGAAGAATGTAAAGTAAAGTAAAAAAAGAAAAGAGTTTGAAAAAAAAAAAAAAAGGGGGGGGGGGGGGGCGGGCGAGGGAGGGGGGGGGGGGGGGCGGGCGAGGGAGGGGGGGGGGGGGGGCGGGCGAGGGAGGGGGGGGGGGGGGGCGGGCGAGGGAGGGGGGGGGGGGGGGCGGGCGAGGGAGGGGGGGGGGGGGGGCGGGCGAGGGAGGGGGGGGGGGGGGGCGGGCGAGGGAGGGGGGGGGGGGGGGCGGGCGAGGGAGGGGGGGGGGGGGGGCGGGCGAGGGAGGGGGGGGGGGGGGGCGGGCGAGGGAGGGGGGGGGGGGGGGCGGGCGAGGGAGGGGGGGGGGGGGGGCGGGCGAGGGAGGGGGGGGGGGGGGGCGGGCGAGGGAGGGGGGGGGGGGGGGCGGGCGAGGGAGGGGGGGGGGGGGGGCGGGCGAGGGAGGGGGGGGGGGGGGGCGGGCGAGGGAGGGGGGGGGGGGGGGCGGGCGAGGGAGGGGGGGGGGGGGGGAAAAAAAAAAGGGGGAAGTTAAGAAAAGGAAAAAAAAAAAAAAAAAAAGAGGTAACTTAAGAAAAGGAAAAAGAGAACTGAGTGAGTTGGCTGGATGGTTTAGAGAGAGTGGTGGGGGCAGGAATCTAAGGGATGGGTCCGAAGAAAGGGTGGGCAGGGGTTGCTACCTAACCCACCAACAGGGTATCGTGCACCAGGACCAACCTCTTTCCCATCATCATTTTTCTTTCTTTCTTTCTTTCTTTCTCTCTTTTATTTCTCCAAAGTTTGAAAGGGAAATAGAGTTGAGTGTACAGTGATGTAGGGGTGTTAAAACCTCGAGTTAGTCATTATTATAACCTGTAGATTATAAAGAGGGTATTTAGGACGCTCATCAGTTAACTATTATAGTTTATAGGTTATAATAATTGTATTTGAGGTACAGACTATTTTAGTTCGGATTATAGTAGTATGAGCTTCGAATATGGACTGTTTTAGTTTGTAATAAAAAGGAAAAGAGATGATGAGTAGGAAATAATAAATACGGTAATAAAGAAACATTTGAAGAGTAATACTATATTTAATTATAGATCACCAACTATTATAATTGGAGTCTCAAAGAGTGAGTTATAATAGCACACTCCACCAACTTTAAGCTGGCGGCTCAAACACCCCTAATAGTATGTGTTTAGACTACATACTATTTAGTCTACGTAGAAAATAGTAAACATGGTAACAAAAATGAATTTGAAATAGCAGTACTATAAGTAATAATAGTTGTAAACATGGTAACAAAAATGAATTTGAAATAGCAGTACTATAAGTAATAATAGTTGTAAATGCCGACTATTGTAATGGAAACTTTAAACAGGCCCAAACAATTTCGTAAAGTTTTGATTTTTAAAGAAAAAATTTACAAACTCAGATGACGACGATGATGATGGATAAGAGAAAAATAGAGCGAGTTTCTGAAGAAAAGGAGAGGAGCAGTGGAGCTGGTATTACGTCTTCGTTCCCCAATATGATGCCTAATATTTGTCCATTGCCAATCCATTTTCAATACTCTTTCCTGATCTCTCTGCCTCTTTCACTCTTTCCCACCCACTGCTCCTTTTGTCCTTTTCTCTCTCACTTATAATGATACTTCTCACTTTATCCTTCTTTATTTTATTTCACTTACATCTCCCATGCAATTCTCATCTAGCTTTTAATATATGGTTTTCACTTCATGCACATTGTGTGTCTATTGCTATTTTCAATGTATAACGTTGGGTATGAGATCAAAGTATCATATGGATCGGATAAGAGGAAGAGATATCATGAGTATATAAGTGAAGGACGTGACAATATGATCTCTATTAGTATGAGACATTTTGGATGAAACCAAAAGCAAAACTATATATTAAAGTTTATATCAAAAGTGGACGATATATGATCATATTAGTGTGGGTCCATTGTCTCTAACAATTTATATGAGTGTCATGCCCTTGACTTAGCAATGGTTTGTAGAATACTTACGAGTGCCAAATAAAGTTGTGAGCTTCAAAAAATATAGCCATGGTGGAGGTGTGCTCTCGAGAAGAGGAGTTGGTTTAGATGAGAGCAAAGAATCATAGGTATATAAGTGAAGATTGGTATAAGATCTTTTACGAATAAATTAAAAGAGTTTATACTCAAAGTGAACAATAGGTCCATTGTCACTAACATATAAAGAGCATGTGTTACGTTAATGAACTAACTCTACATTCAAATGAGAGAGATTCTAAAGCTATGTAAGACATGGTATGAAGTAATTCAGTTTACCAATAAGGTTTGTAAGAATTCAAAAGTCAGGCATGATTTAGCTTGAAGCAACCTAATAATGAGTGAAAGCTACTGTATACTTCTTTTAAGGAACGTGCTAGTAAGAATAAAACATGCTGACAGTTAGCCGGTAAAAAATAATCTTCATTTCAAAAGAAACAAACTCAAGCAAGTCGTGTGTCGCATGGGATGTCGGGGGAATGCCAGAGCTACTAGGTGTTTGAATCCATATATTCCAAATTATGGCTTGAGACTTTGCAACCTCCATCTTAAATACAACAATTAAATGTACTAAAACAATATTTTTCCTCCATTTCACATGTGCTTTTGAATAGTGGTATACAAAAATTTCAACTAACTTGAAGCAATGGGCGAGTACTAAACATTTGAAAGTATGAGAGATTTGAACAATCCTACAATCTCTAAGAGGAAATAATTGTGTTTTAGCATTTGTAATCTGAGATCACATATCGATTGAATTGGGTTTAAGGATGTAAAGGAAATGATCAAGAAGCAAATTTCGCCATAAAGATCGCCTTTCTATTGTTTATAATTGAGAAAAATGGAAGTGTGGGGCAATGTGATTTTGTGGGGAGGGGAAAGGAAAGAGAGAATGGATGCATGAAAAAAGCAAGTTAGTTGAAGTAGGGATAAGGCTAAAGGCTACGGCAAACACACACAGAAACAGAGAGTACAGTGTATATGCAAAAATGAATAGGTAATTAAACAGGAAGGCATCAACTCCCAAAACTCAAAAGCCTCTTTTGTAGCAATATTTCTTCTTTCTTCTAAGTTGAATTGATTCCATAACGTACATGGAAAGAAACAGAGACCAAATAGGACCCATGAAAGCAATTTTAAAGGCATCATATTGGTCCCATAAATAAACTCAATATTTAGTGGAATTCTGCTGCCACAGATTTGTATGCACATTTCATCATCTAACTTCTTTCGCAGTTTGTTTTTTTTTTTTTCCTGTCAAATCTTCCATCACATGATTTAACCTCTCAGATAACACATCAAAAATTCAATAAAAATTAAACTAATCAGCAGCCACACATGAACATGATCCACCTTGATTTTGGGAATTGTATATATCCACTACTCCATCCAAATATTTAAGAGATTCCTTTTTTTCCTCAACAGTGGATTTGTGTAATAAATTCAGACAGTCAAAATTGATATAAATATGAACTAAATTACACTTTCTTTTTCCTTTTCTTTTGGGGGTTTAGGGTTTGAAAGAAGAAAAATGGAGGGAATTCCACCAAAATGAAGCCTACAGAGATTAGAAAATAGGGAACCATGGTGATGTCTTTTGAATTGGTGATGATGAGACTGAAAAGGGGTCCCATTTAGAAGGGGGGAAAATAAAAAAGAAAAGGAAAAAGAAAAGAAAAATAGTGACCTTGAAAAAAGAAATTGGGCAGAGACAAAGGATTCTCAGCTGCATCACATGCCATATGAGTTGGAAGCTTTGCACTGCCCTATTGGAATGGGGTGGATCCATGTTCTTCCCCCTGCCCTGTTGCACATTTTTTTCAAATATTTAAATTAAATTTCTTTATTATAAAAAAAAAAAAAAGAATTAATTTTTAATTAGTAATCTGAATCTTCTCCTCCACATGTGTTCATGCTTCTGGTGTATTCAGCTGACACTGATTGATCCCATGTGCTTCCTCTCTCTGACGTCACTCGATTTTCTCTTTTTTTCAAAATATATATATGCAAACCTTTTTTTTTTAATTAAGTTTTCTGAATGATTTGTTTTCTATAAATATATATTCATTTCCCCTTCCACTCAGGAAGATATGCAGCGATAGGGATTCCCCAACAACTGGTTTAGTTTACAGTTTCTTTAATTTTTTTTTTTAAGTCATTATTATAATAATGACTTATGGCTAAGGTGATATTCGCAATCTCAGCCGTTGGTTTGGTAGGGACAATTTTCTGATTGGTTTGAACATTTATGAACAGTGAGTTTGTTTAGGATTCAAAAAGTCTTCTAAAAAGATTTTCTTTTGCAGATTGAACCGAACGCAGTGTTGTATATTTATATTTGTATAATATGAAAAGGGAGGGAAAAGAAAGTGGCTTTAACCATAGCTACCTTATTTAGATTGAAATAAAAATCTTAAAAGTTTTGTGTCCCTTTTGTCAAACAAGTGGAGGGGATGCTGTACTTAAAAAAATCAAAATTAATTTTAAAATTTGAAGAATGCTCCAAAAAGCTGATTTGTCCACTTTTGAATTTGTATACTTATATGTATGTTTTCTTTTTTAACTGTGCGTCACAATTCACATTGGTCCTGGAAGTTATCGAGATGATTTGGCTGGTTCCTTTCATGGTACATAACTGTGAGTTTTTGAGATATAATACCCAAATTTAATAATTTTTTTTAAGAGAGTGTTTTAATTAGTTAAAGAGAACTTTTAGAATGTTTCGAAAACATTTCCAATGGTGTGCCTTCCTTTTGGATATCATAATTATAGTGTTTGCTAGTAGAAAAAGAGATGTGTTTTATTACAACACACCACTATATGTGTGTGTGTGTGATTTTGGATTTAACTTGTGATTTTCATTCCTTGTCCACCAACTACACAAAATTGTGGATTATTCTACCGTCCTTCTAGGCTGTTTAATCATTTTTAATTCATAGCCCAATCATGGTTCATGGGACGTCGTTAATAAAGTCAATCAATGGAATCTCTTTTTAAGTTTTTTTCTTTTTTCTTTTTTTTTTTTCTTATCTCTCTTCTCCCACTTTAAGTCATTTTATTACAAAATCTTATTCTCAAAGTCATTTTAGTGTCACCTTGGATTAATTGTTTTACCTATTCATCGCCATGGATGATGGATGTCACCTAAATTCTTGTTTGGATTCAAATTCTGTCTTAGTAGAGAAATTCGACAAAATGAATTCCCATATATCTTTAGTAAGATTTTTCATGTATTTTTTGTGTTCTCTCTTTAACATTGAATTTTAACAAATAAGCATTATCAACCGACATACACAACATTTATTCTACAGAATTTTAGATCAAATTTGTGGATGTAGGGAGAAATTTTGATACTTCACTTTTCACTTTCCTACTGTCCTCCCCTCTCGAAGGATGTCTTAGGGAATTTAAAAGGAGGAAAAAATCCCTTAAAGCAGATGGCAGCTGCATTCTGGCCATCTGTGAAGAGATGGCCATTCATACTGTTGGGCCCTTTGCTTTGACAAAGGATTTGGAATCCTTTAAAAACATAACGTAAGACGTAAGAGAGGAGAGGGAGGGAATAAAAAGAAGAAAAGGATAGGATAAGATTGATTAACATATGTGTATATATCCAATAAATATTAAAATAAGGTTGATGTGAACCTCAAATTTTGTTCTCTTTATTGATGAAGGACGTCATGCCCTTCCTTCACTAACATAAAGGAAGATGAATCAAACACTCTAGGCCTTGGGATTCTTTCATCTTCAGAAAGAGAGAGCGACAAACAGAGACACATGACACAGCATTCTTTGGATTTTTTATGACCCAAAACAGAGACATTTTACATTTAAGAAGCAAGTTTTAGAAGCTAGGATAACTTTAGGGTTTTTACCTGATTAACCAAATCACAGTAGTCTACAATAGACAAACTAAAGTAACAAGCTGCAAAAAAAATTGAAATCTATAGATCTAAAAACCTAGGTCTAAAGTCGCACCTTCCTTGATAGTTGATGGTTTATGGAAGATAAACATAAAGGCCGGTGCAGTGGATAAAAGGAAGAGAAAGCTGCTGTGTCTTGGTTAAGAAGTGTAGGAAATGGAGGCAGGAGTTTCCTTTGGAGAAACAATGACTTCCCTCCTACGTGCTCAGTCAGTTTCAAAACACTGTTATTTGTTAAGACCCACACCAACAATCGCACACTATGACTGACCCACCACTCAAAGGGGGTCTGTCTCTGAACCCATCACAGCAACAAAAAGGTCCAAACAGTTCCAAAAGGACAATTATTTCAGATACCCCCAAAAACAAAAATTTGTACACTACAATTGCCCCAACATAATTGGTCCTTCCTATCATCATTTTCTGCAAAAGTCAGAATATACAAGCTCCTTCTTCTATTTTCCTTTTATGTTATTTATTTCCTTTTTCAATTCCATAATTCTCAGTTAATAACGTTTTGACTGGACTTACTCAGGTTCAGTATTTCCTGGATCGTGCTTTAGTTTAGCAACAGTATCGACTGTTTCAATCCGAGTAAAATATTCAAGCTTCTATTTTGTTGGATGGGATGCTTTTCAACGTACTAGAATGGTTGATCCATACAGGGAAGATGCTTTTTGATAAATAAGGGTCCATGATCATTTCTATTGAAACTATTTATGTACTTGCAGCAGACGATGTGATCGACTCTGACCACGACAATACAGCCACGGTGTGTGGGAATATTGTGCAATGCATGATTCAAATGTTATGGCTGAGAGTTAATCATTTAATTAACAGCTTAGATATAACATTCGTGTTTGTTCCTTGTGTTGCCTAAATGCCAAGAATCATACAATGAAAATGCATGTTCTATGTCTAGTTGATGAGACTGCAGTACACAGCAGAAAATTGAAGACTAGACCGACCTGTAACTTGCAGAGAGCTATTGCCTGCTGGAGCGAGTTGCAAGTCTCAGACAATTACAGCTGGAAGGAGCCATCCTAGGCGGCAACATCATGAAATTGCATGCGGGACTTCACTCGTGTTGCGCCCAGATCAAGCATCCATCCATATGCCCTCCCTAATAGACAATCAACAATCTAAATGAACCAAATAAAATCTATTAAATTCGAGAGCAACTTCAACTATGAAATTGATTAAGGAAAAGACAATTTGTAACAGAAGGATTGTAAAAAGTACAATTTGGGAGACGTTTCCAAGAGTGCTAAAAGAATAGATTTGACTCCAAGGATACTGAATTTACAAACTGACAAACGACTCAATAAAGACCATCTCTGATCGAATTTTACCGAATTTGGGGTTAAAATTTAGCGAACTTGTGGGGTCAAGTAAAAGTTTAAACTTACACATACAGCTTTCAGATGAATGTACGCTCTGATAAAATATCGTAATACTTGCAAATTTTAAGGTATGCATTTAAATTTCTTTATTTACAATGGGTGAGTAGAAGCACTCTCTCGCACTAATGTTCAAGACCACGACTACCCAAGTCAGCTGCAACTTTGGCTGCTCGATTCAGTGCATCAGACATGAAAAGAGCTCCCCTAGAGAAGTAGCTACTCCTCACCACGGTATCGGCAGCGGCAGCAGCAGTTCTTCCTGTGGCTGATATAGCTGATTTGGTGGTTTGCAATACATGGTACTTCTCATCCACGGTTTTAACTGCTTCAAAACCCGCACCTATCATATCAGTAAGGCCAATTCTATGACTCAAATCTGCTACCTTAGCTGCTGCCGTTGCTGAAACCTGATGAGATTCATCAAAGGCTTTGGCTTTCGTTAATGTATCTTTACCCAGCACGTAACCCATGGCCAGCATGGTTTTGACTACTTCCTGGGCCATGGTCACTGCGCTACCAGCACTGGAAATAAACTGACTTCTTTGTGCCGACTACAAGATGGAAAACTCATCAATTAATCAAAGATTGTCTATAGGAAGAAAACATTTTCAAATTGCAACAGGTGGGAAATATTAATAAATATCATTTTTGACACTTACAGCAGTATTGTCTTCTTCATGGTGACCGGAAGGCCTACTCCAAAAACCAAATTCATCATCAAAATGTCCCCACCGTGTTATACATACTCTTTGATCTACAATTGTTGCACCCTGCAGGAATCGGATATTGAACTCTAAAAGTGTGATCATTATTATCAGGTGTAAACCACAGGATTGAAAGTAACGACCACCATCTCCTTGGAGAAAAACTAATGGCATGAAGAAGTCCTATCAGGTGAATAGGGGAATTTCCACCATCACTATGCACATAACCAGAAATGAACGTTGATTGAGAACCTAACAGTAGACCAAAGCGTATACAGGATAATCAAACCACGAGATAGTTTTTTTTAGTACAAAAATTGCGGATTGAACCTCTGACCTCTAGAGATGCTCATGCCAATACCACTGAGCTGAGCTCGCTTTGGCAAATCTAACCAGAACAGTTGATGCTTACAAACTGAAATTTAGTATCCATATTGAAATTCCTTTATCATTTGAATCCAAGAGGATATCCATCTGATGTGGTTGAAAATCCTCTAATAATTCATGTCTAAAAAACAACGAAAATTTGCAGCAAAAGAGAATAAGGAGAGAAAAATGTATCTAGCAGATGATTCAACGATAACTATTAATAACTATGGATTAAAAAACAACAACGTCATTTTATCTCTAATCACTCTTATCCAAAAGAATTTTATCTCAATCACGGTGTACTCAACAACAACAGCTAGTTATCACAAATTCAACAACAACAACAGCATTATTACCTATAGTCGCAGACTCAGCAGCAGCAGTAACAAAAACAACAATGTTATTGTTTCTCAATCAAAGATTCAGATCTGCCGTATGTCTATGGTTCAGACTTATCTTCTTTTATTATTATTATTTTTTAATTATTTTTTGTATAAAAAGTTTCAGATTTGTCATATGCCTAAAACATTTAAATGCAACGTCTATACAATGATAAACGGGTCCATTTCTTCAACAGGATGCGTAGTTATATCCACGTTCATGCTTCTTTAGAACATTCCAATGGTATATTCCTATTATGGCTTCTTCTCCAGATTTAATGATGCCAAAACCATACTTTTATGGTTCAATGCTGAAGCAATTTTCATTAGTTGAAAGCCAATTTCTCTCTCTCTCTCTCTCTCTCTCTCTCTCTCTCTCCCTCTCTCCCTTCCATTATTCGATTCTGATAGTTATTGTTGTTTTTTTTTTTTTATTATTATTATTTAGCAAAAGTCTAACCACACTCAGGTTTTCTTCTCTAACAAAGGGCAAGGGCCTTACTGGAGGAAACGAAGGCATCCTTCACTATTAATAGGAATCCAGTAAGACACGGGCTCAATCCTCTACAAAGGAAATCGGTTGGATCATTGAGGAAAAACAAAGAGATCCTTCACCAAAACCAGATGAAGAGTTCTCTCCTCTAAGGAAGCCAGAGCAAATTGAATAGCATTTTAAATCGAGAGAAAAAAACAATTGCCATTTTGTCATTCTTCCTAAAATAAAACTTGCCAAATGAGCCACATCAACACAAGTTAATTTTTAAAAGAGCGATTTAACTTGGCATTATAAATTAAATATGTGGCTCACAACCCAAGAATGCGGTTTTCACTATTCTATCGATGCAATGCATTAAATCCATATAATTATATTCTTCAGAAAAATTAATAATTTGAAAGGTATATCCTTTAAATTCGAGCATCCGTAAGATTCTCGTGTTCACTTGATATACAAAAAAATGAAAAGTCAGAGAAATTAATAACATAAATCAAATAAAAAATATATATAAAGATCACATGTCTATATAGTATCAGAGTGCGCGCGCTGGCACACCCTGTAGCTCCAAATAAAGAGTAATGGAAGAATTGAATCAAATACTGTATTGTAGGCCTGAAGCTTATTTAGAATTAAAATACTCACACTCAGCAAGCAAGCAGTCTCTTGAGAATAAGCATCTTTGAATGTTACATAGGCAGTGCAGGCATCTTCACCAGATCTGTTTTCGTGAAACCAGAAATCCTTACACCAATAGCTTCCAAAAAAAAAAAAAAAAAAAAAAAAAAAAAAAAAAAAAAAAAAA